>SZWC01005505.1:59011-88701 GCA_023375785.1 Penium margaritaceum
GCGCTGGGGGGGTTGCGACTGCAGCGGATTATGCTGGCATGTATTTCCTCGTGGAACAGCCCTTGGACAGCCCTAACTCGTCACGCTCAGCTGCGTATCAAAAGCTTAACCTTTGTGGGCGTCAGAAACTACAGATAGCAGGATTTGGCTGCAGACCTTCCTACAGGTTTCTCACGTCTGGCTTCAGTTTTAGTGACTTGTGAAAGTTGAGCACAACTCCTCAATCCCACAAATGGACTGCACACTTTATAGAGTCATGAAATTTTGGGTGCTCACATGAGGAAGCTTTTTTGGGTTATGTCGTAACCTGTTGTCATCGGCTCGTGGACCTCATTTCCAAACGCCTACCAACCTTAGTTCATGATATCTAGTTTGTTCACCATGTATGACACACAATGTACCAAGAACATTCGATGGGGTCGATTTATTTCAGACGTATGAGCTATGGTACACTCACACGATCTTGTCTCGACAACAAAACAAGACAACTTCACCACGACATTCTCTTGACGTGGGAGAAGCTAGCCTAGGAACCAATTTCTACCTTCAAAGAGGGTTATCCCTTTTTGCTGAGCTTTATTTTGTTACACAAAACAACAAAAATGTTGGCAAAAACCACTAAAGACTAAGAAAGATATAAGTAAGTAGACAATATGTGTATACAAATAACTTGAATGATATGACAAGATAAGAAATCATTAGCTAGAAGGGAAGTATCAACAAATCGTTAAAAATGGTTGGTCCAATATCATGTAAATGAAGGCAAAATACCCTATTGCTCATGGATTTCGATGTTAACTGTTTTGAGCGGTCATTGAATGTGATACAAAATTTTGTTCATTGAATTTAAAGTGCACTTCACTAAATTTGACCACGTTATGGTTGAAATCAAGCGTCGCCAAGGAAAATGTGTTCATGGCAGTTTTGCTCTTTTGTATGATGAATAGATGAGATAGTCAAAAAATGACAGTACGAGAATAGAGCATGCCAACAATGATTGAAAGACATTTGCTTACAACCTTATAATCACATGACTTCATCCTCCTCTTCCACCCCTTCATCTTCAAACATGATGTGGCCTACATGCCATTGGCATGACGCTCGAAATCATCCTCAAACACCTTCCTACATCCAGCTTTGACCCATGCATTCCATATGATCTCACTGCTATTGTTCACGTGCTGTCATGCCATGAGAAACCACTTGCATGCAGCTTCCTTAATGACACCCATGCCGAGTGACAAAGTGTCTCCCTCACGCGTCTTTTGAGTTGTCCACATGGCAAAAAGATCCTCCACCTACTTCTTGAATGGTGAGATGATGATGCCCATGTCCGATGGCTGTGCCTTTGGGGTACAACCAGCGGGCACATACATAGGATGCATGTGCAAGAAATTATGTCCTAGCCACAAGCGGAACGACGCGCTGCATCAAGCACAAGCAACATGTGCACATTGCCCGGATGTAATCTGTATGCATTGCACTTCTGCTCGTAGTACGGCTGCACAATGGAACGCACCCAAGCAATGGTTGTCTCAGTGTTCGCCCAATGGTTGGGCGTGTGGGTGAGCTGCCATCCACAATCAACCAACTCTTTCGCATGCATGCCCTTTGGGAGACATCTCTTGGACTTGCCAGCGTAGATGACCTGCATGGGGAGTAAATCACCCGAGAAGGACGACGTGACCAGAATAGTGATGGCACGCTTGTCATAGAATCCGACGATGCACACGTCGTTGGCGCCCTTGGGTGCGTATGTGTGGCTAGCGGTAGGCACAAGCTGAATGCTAGTATGGTCTGCATTGACGAAAAATGCAGGCTTGATTTTGTGCTGTGATACTAGTGCTGCAGTGTGCATGAGAAAGTGCTCAACCTTGACTTGCCAGTTTTCTGGAACCATCTGAGCCGCAGTTGTACCTGAACGCCATGCCCATCCCATATGGTCTTTCACAAACCTACGAACCCATGACCGGCCAAACACATGGTCCCCCATAGCTGCGAGTACTTCAGGTTCATGCTGAGCTATGGTCATGCGGATTTCCCTCCTAATGTTCTTGCTGTTCATTTGAGTCCTTGCAGCACGTGCATCTGTTAATGTGGTTCTGATTGCCTCAAGGAGCTGTGGGCGGTCCTCCAAGAAAGGGCGCTTGCCTCTACACCCCTGAACCCGCTTCTTCTTACTGGTTGGTGACGTCGGCTGAACCTTCATGCTTGCTGCTGCAACTATGGCGTACTGTGTCTTCAAAATCTTACGGCTTGGTTCAAACCAGCTAGCGATTGTGCTCAGCAACAGGCAGCTGAAAACACAGAGTCTGTTGGGCGTGCGAAAAGAGCATTGTAGTTTCTTCACAGCTGCATAGAAGGAGGGCTATGACTTCACAGCCTTGTAGATCATTGGGAAGTGGCCTGAACCAAACCAGTCACAGTACTGGCCACGTCTGCGCCCGTTGCAGTTGCTCCTGTCCGCTGATGTTGTGGTGCTGCTCGAAGTGACGATGGCTAGACACTCGCTATCAGTTGAGTCATCACTGTCCTGAGGACGGGAGGATGCACAACTGTCACTGTCACTGTCGCTGGAGCTGTCGCTGGAACTGTCGCTAGAGAGAGGCACAGGCTCTTTTGGCTCCCCAATCCTCACTGGTCCGGCACTGAAGCGAGGCTCTTGGGAGAAAAGGCGCGTGCGTTTTTTCCATGGCTGTTCCATAGCTGCTGCCTTCCCCTTCCCCTTAGGGTCTACCACTCCCGCTGCCGCTACTATTGCCGCTGCCGCTGCTGCTGACGTGGCCGGTGCAGCAGCTGCTGTTGTTGCTTTCTCCTTAGCATGCATTGCGGCATGTCGTGCCGCAATGTTTGTACCATCCTTGCTGGAACCTGCTACGGATGGGACGTCCGCTACCGCTGCCACTGCTGCTGTCGTTGATGATGACGTGGCTGGTGTAGCAGGTGCTTTCCCCTTGGCACACATTGCGACTTGCTGTGCTGTAGACTTCGCACTAGCACTGCTGAGGGAATCATTGGGTTGCAGTGCCGTTGCAGCTGTTGGTGGGCTGCCACCTGTCGCATCCATTGTTGAAGAAGCTAGCGGTGGGGCAGTGCTTGCCGCTTGTGATGCTGCTGACATTGGAGGTGGTGCGGCAGGAAGCAAACAAAGTGGCGAAGCTTCGCTTTGGTTTGGGGCAAGGCATCGCATGTTGGAAGCTGCCGGCGGCTATCCTGGTATGCTGTCGTCAAACGACAGGGCAACAGGTTTCCAAGGGCGACCTACCGGACTCCGGATTGGAGGCGGCCTAGGAGGGATCGCACGCCCAAGCTTGGCCTCAAGACGTCGGACACGCTTCTTAGGGGTGATGACTTGCAAAAAGCGCCGCATCAGTAGGTGGCCAACGTGTTACTGGAGGACAATGTGCGAAGGATGCGGATGGCGATAGTCGGTGAAAGGGTTTCGTGCCCATGTTTCATAGGCCACCGGATGGCGCTCAGCCTTCGTCAAGGGGATGTGCAAAATTCCAGCAGCCAATCCTACTTCCGGTGAATCGGAGCATTGAGTGTTTCCATGGATCCTCGCAGTCTAGCACATTCGTTGAATTATTGCATGCCCTTGGAGGTGACTTCCGCCACTCGTCGACATTAATGATACAAGAGACAACGAATTCGATTGATTGGGCCCACTTAAACAATTCAGACAGCAAAAAATTCATCTAATTCAAAGATTTTTTAATTCACAAGATGGAAAAGTACAAAATCCAAGAGCATTAGGGTACATAAAATGAAGATAGTATTCTGTGTAAATCCAAATTTATGAACCAAAAGGCAAAAATGCATGCATCGATACATGTATGGATACAATGAATGTACATGATTTGGTTTGAAGAAAGATTTCATTGTGTAAAGATGAGTGCAATGCAACAAAATTGTAAGAGTATTACATTCAACATCTACATCTCCAAACATAAGTTGTTAGAAAACAAACCAGGGAACTCACATGTGAATGTAACTTGAAACGATGACAAGGATAAAATAGGAGGAATACAACAAAGTTCTGAACAGATGTGCTTGTCCATAGAAATGGTGAGTAAACCCACAAAGTAATTTTGTATCCATACATTTGCGTTGGTTACAAAGTAATCCTATGCACCTTAGTGCAACATTGGATCCTTGTTTCAGTTATGTCATCTTCACATTTCACCCTTGAACATGTTACCAAGACATACTAAAGTCCCTAAACTCCTGTGTGGTTTATGATGTCATTACATTCATAGCTTACCTTGCAACGGACTACAAATTTCATGATGTGGGCATTTTGGCCAGCTGCATCCACTTCCACAATTCTATTCCCGGAAGATTCTGACAGATTCAACCACACTCTAGAAGGGTGAACAAAGTTTTTGCAAACTTCCAATGATGAATAAGAGGGCAAGCTGTCCAATAGCAACTACCTGTGCATCTCTTTGGGGATCTATGCCCAGTCTCAAGCCAAGCGCTTCTGGGATCCTTCTTGTCATCGCGTCATTGAATCTCGTTATGCACTGTTCTTCAAGCCTATTCTTCTATGTGATCTTCAATGTCTCACCTCTATCGAAACCCTTGTTCCCTTCTCTCGTTTCAAGTAGGAAATCTTTCCCATAGTCGTTCCTATTACCTCCTCTGATCCGGGCAACAGTGTCTTTGCACTTGGAATTCTTTGTCATTGGCGTTCCCACCATGGTGCCATACACAATTTCTTATGTCTCCGACTTTCCTATCCTTTCCTCCCGATCCATCTCGTTGTTCAATCATACCTCTCTATCCGCCTTCTCCCCCTGCCCGTTCCTTTGTCCTTGTCATACCAGTAGCTCCTCAGTCGTGTGCCACTAAGCGTAAGCCAATTGAACAGTTGCTTGTCCGTAAGGTTCTACCCAGCGCACAGTCATTGGCCCCCGCCGCCTAAGTCTTGCCATGTCCCAAGACATGCACTCGCTGAGGTCTGCTTCATGCCCTTCCCTCTCGCAGCGGCATTGTGTCTGGATACACTAGGCTTTGTGCACTGGGATTCATCACGATGGCAAGGAAGTTGCTCACCACGCATTACAGCATGACAGACTTGGGTGACGCAATGAATGTTGTGGGCATGAGTATCACCAGGGACAGGGCTGCTCAAACACTTAGCTTGAATCAAGGATAGTTCATAGCGCACCTCATTGCACGCTTCCAACACCTAGTACAACATCTTCCATGACAGCGTTCACCAATGAGTCCTGATGTGTATGTGTACCTTTTGAATACAAACTCCACTGAGTATGAACCAGACTTTGACCCCACACTGTACAGGCAAATCTCTAGCATCTTGTCATATCTTGCTTCTACCACACGACTTGATATCTCATGCGCAGCGAACGTTCTGGCACAGTTCATCCAACAACCACGAAGCACACATCTCAACGCAGTGTTGAAGTTGCTTCGCTATGTGATGGAAACTACTAAGCTTGGTTTGGTCTTTGCACCACAGTGTGGGGTATTGTGGCAGTGATTATGCACGTGATCGTGGGGCCCGCAGTTGTTGTGGTTATGCGTTCTGTGTGTGGGGAACACCAGTGTGGTGGTGAAGTTCCAAGGAGTCATGTGTGGCTCAGAGTGTGGCTGAGGATGAATACATGACACTGGGTGAAGCTGCGTGTGAATGCATTGGCCTGGCACAATTGCTTGAGGAATTAGGACCGCACACTCATGCCGTTGTACTTCACAGCGACAGCTCTTCTGCACGCAGCATTGCTGAGAATGATGGTGTGTTGCATCTTTGCACAGAGCATATTAGTGTAGAGCATCATTTTGTATGCAGAGCAGTTGAGGTAGGCAAAGTACAAGTATGCCCAATCCGCGGTAATGCCCAGCTGGCCAACTTCCTTACCAAGGCACTCTCATCTCCTACACACCATCAGCAACTTGAGCACCTTGGCTGCATGCCCACCGCACTCGCATCCAAGGGGACGTTTTAATCCTCTCTGTATACATTATCCCTCTGGTGTGGACCTGAGTGCGCAGGACATGCTGATCCAGAGAGTGGAGGTGATGCACACTGAGTCTCTACGCCACGCCAAACCTACTCCGAGCCGCATCTGGCATCTCTTGTATGCTTGCCTCCCTCTCGCAGCATTGCCTCCGCCCCACCTTTAGAAACAGCCGTGGCTACTATGTTGGATTTCTTTTAAAACCTATGACTGACTTCATTCTTGATGTTTGGTCTGCAAAGTACAATGCAGAACCTCAATAACCTAGATTAGGTCTATGATAGTTAGGAGCATAAAGTGTGTTGCGATGTGTAAGGCTGGATTGAGGTGGTCGGCCCCATTTGCGTGCCAAAAGAGGGGTTTGCCCTCGCTTGAACAGGATGTGCAGGCGAGCTTCCCTCGCCGGCCAACAGGTGGGTCTCGCTCCTTGAGGCTCATCTGCTCGAGCTCTTCCTTGCTGGAGCTTGGCAGTTAGGTTTTGCTTGCGGATCAAAGGCCGCCACCAAAACTGACCTAAGATTACTCTTTACTTGACCAATTCATGCAAGACAAGTTGCATTAGAACCGTGGCTTTTCTCTCAGCCCAAGTCTTCATTGGCGAAAATCTCGATCGTGACTTTCTTAAGGGCACACTCCATGTACATCAGGCACTGGAAATTGCCTAGGCGAGCACTTTGCTCCACTTCTTGCTGTAACCCCACCTACCTCAACGTCTCTGACCTCTGCCAGTCAAATGCTCTTTAAGACGTTGGATGTGTCACAGTTTCAGGGGGAGATGAAGCCACAGAATTCCTTCGGGTCATTGGCTCTTTCATGAATCTGGCCATGACGACACGAGCCGACATCGCATTCACTGTCAACTGCTTGGCACGATTCAGTGATCGTGTGAGCTCCATTTTGAGGCCACTCTTTGTGTAACATGCAACACGTCCTCCACTACACGGGTCGGACTGTGCTACCGAGGAAAACCCTCAGTTGTGGTTGATGGTCACACAGATAGCGACAGGGAACATGACACCAACACTTGTAGCTGGTCTGGCTAAGTTTTCTTGGTTGGGGAACTGTTGTGTCTTGGGAGAGTGGCACATGGGGATGTGTCATCCGCCGCTCCAGCGAGGCCGAGGATGTTGCTCTTGGTTCAGGTACGTGTTTTCATTTACCGCATCACTCTTTGTTGCAAGAACCAAAGCGCAAAGGTCATAACTGAAAACCATGGCATGCACCATTGACACACAAAACACATCAACATTGAACACCACTTTGTTCATGAGTGTAGTGTTGCTGGTGTTGAGGAAGCTGTCTAGGTGAGCACGTGGTCACAGTACGCTGAATTAATGACCAAAGCTCTCAGCTCTGGAACATTAAGATTTATTGTTTCTGCTGTTGGCTTGTCTTGCACACCTTCTCAACCTGAATGATCCTGCTGTCCGTTTTCCTCTTGCACCACTGCCTTGCACATTCGCGTCTTCTCATGTGTATATCATTCTCTCCGTTGTTGTATGTAAGATTCATCGTCTGCAGGCCAGAATTTTTTAACTTTTTTTGGTTGGTGTTTTGTTTTTGGTTGAAGAGCTAATATTCTACTAAACTGATCGCTGTTCAATGGCCTCCACTCACATGCATACATACAAGAAAGCAAACCAATTTGTACATCAAGTTGTTTCTAGAAGCAATAACTCAGTTATGCATCTTGGGTATTCATACATGCTCTGTTGATGTTGTATCTTTTGGGTAGTGAAAACCTGCAAGGAGAGATAACGAAGAAGTTACAATGTGAGCGATGCCATGGATACTGCAAAACTCACTCAGAAACTTACAAAAAAAAGAAGTGACTGTGTGGGGAGGAGTGAGAAGTTAGTTGGACTTTGAAGCGAGACCCATCTCGTACACCACACACGATCTGTGACTACCGCCATCTCCGGGGTTGAGCCAGACCTTGCGGAATTTTCTACAAGCAGCTGCTGCCAAAAAAACCGGCAGCATGACCCCAGCAGGATCAGTAACCGGCAACTGACCAAAGCATACCACAATGAACCATCATGCAAAATCCACATCATCCTAAAGTTTATGTCGACATGCCACCAAAGTGAGTTTTCTATTACCGTGTTCTATGTTAGAGATCTCGAAGAGCTCTTGGCTGGCCTATCGGCACAAGCCTAATGCTATCCAAATGGCATTGGTAATATTGATGGATCATGTGAGGCCCGTGAGAGACTTGAACGTGCCCTTGTCTCTGAGCACCACTTGGTTTGTATGGAATTCATGTTGATTTAGTCTCTAGCATAGATGCATTAGTATGGACACAAGTAGACAATCAAATCATTGGTAAGTCGGTGCTTTAGCACCAATACCAGTACCCTCCCTGGCCCACAGACAAGCACTAATACATGCAACAAAGGACAAAAAATCATGCACAAAGAGCAACAGAGATATACATGGCAAACCTACTAAAGGGCAACGACACGCATTCTCATTCAGGTACAAAGCGTGCGTGCATCAGACCACTTGCATGAACAACAAAATTGAATGAGTCAACGTTGAGAGCCTTGGTCAGAAAATCGGCCTGCTGAGAATGAGTGGTCACCCCGACAACCTTCACAACACCAGCAGCGATTCACTCACAAACAAAATGGTGATCCACATAGACATGTTTGGTACAAGAATAATACCTGCCATGCTTTCTAGTTATGGCCTTGGTGCTCTGGTTGTCTGAGCGGAGAGTGACGCACCAAATGGGCACATGCAGATGCTGCAACGGGTGGCACAACCAAAGGCTTTTATGCCTACCTGAGCCCAGAGCAGCGTACTCAGTCTCCCCGGGGCTCCTCGAAAAACAAACCTGTTTTCCAATCTTCTCAGACACAATAGTACCTTCTTTCAAGAAAATGTACCATGTCCAACTGCGAGGGCCAGCATCATGTACCTAATCTTTATCACTACAGCCATCAGCAACTACAGAGGGTTGTGCTCTGTAGCATAGCCTGATACGTGTTGTAGGGAGCATGTATCGCACACCACATAGTATATCCTCAAGATAACACTGGCGTGGGAACTAAGAGAACTGAGCCAAATAGTTGATGACAAATGCATCACTAGTGCACGTCGTCATAGCAATGTACATTAGGAAACCAATGAATTGAAGGTAATCATTGAAATCCTCCCTGCTGTGACATGTCAAGTATCTTCAGGTTCTTTGGCCAGCTCGAGTTATGGCTGCACTGGCAAGTGGAATTGTTGAGAGAACTGGAGCAAAGTCCTCACCAAGACTACAGATGTAGATTTATTGATACACATACAATGTGTGGTTAGGACGGTCCCGCTTGAGTTCTATGCCAAGGAACACTCGAGCGGGACCAAGGTCCTTCATCTTGTACACTGACTGTAGAAGGGACTTCACAGATTAAACAATGGAAGGAATCAAAGAGGCAATGAGAAGGTCATTGGTCTAGACAAGGACCGCAACAAGACATGGAGACAGAGGACTGAGAAACTATACAGGATCAACCACAATGCGGTGGTATCCCCTCTCTCAAAGATGGTGGTGATCTCCATGTTCCAACATTGAGGTGATTGGTTTAAACCATAAAAAGCCTTGCAAAGCCGCCATTTCTTATTGGTGCCATTTATGAAGCCGGATGGCTGCACCATGTAAATCTCCTTGTCTGAAGTGTCATGCAGAAAGTTATTGTCAACATCCATCTGCTCAAGCTCCTAGTCATGGTGTGCCACCAAGTTGGGAAGGACCCTAGCAGTGGTGTAGTACATGTCATGAAATCTCCAATACATGTAGCAGAGAAAAGATCTCATAAAAATCCATGTCTGGGGTATCAAGAATCCTTTGATGGTAGCTTTGTCGTCATCAATGATGCCATCTGGCATTAGCTTGCACCTTGAAATCATCTGGCACAGGCAACTTCACAACCAAGTGGTAGGTCCACCAGTTCATAGACCACATTCTCATGAAGAGCATCAAGCTCCTCTGCATGGAAGTCCCAAAGGGAGGATTGAACAGCCGCACGAGCCTCATGAAAAGTTTTGGGCTTGAGTCCCAAGGAAGAAAGACCACTGATAAAGAAGCGTGCAACAACATAGCCCACCAAGGAAGTGTTGATGACACTATGAAAATCCTCACAGGCAAGGGTTTACCCAAGGGTTGTGCCATGATGCACACTACTTATGCTAAGCATTTCCAGATCAATGGTGGTGAGACCTAGGACACAAAGTCCTGGATCACAAGACACAACTCCACTGTGGGAAGGATGGGTACCAAGCCGACCTCCACGAGTTTATGGCTTGGGAGCTAGAAAGCCGGAATTGGCAGGTGCCAATGAGTGGATAGTAGCAATTTTAGATTGAGTAGCAGCTGGGACAACAGGGGAAGGATTAGAAACAAGAAGGAATGAAGTTGAACTAGGAGGCAGGTCAGTGGACACAAAAATATGACGAGATGAGGAGGGGACAGGAGACCGGGCAGTGGATGCACAGGTAGGATGGGACAGAGAGACATATGGGAAGGAAGGAACTGACAAGGCAAAGTGAGTAGACAATGGTGACACAGTGGGAACACCACCGGATGGAAATATTTTGCCTTGATTTGAGGAGGCAACAGGAATGACAGTGGGAGAGACGTTCCCCTTTGCCACATAAGGGAGCAGGACAAGGGAGTCGACAAAGGCAAGACCATCAAGATCATACTCAAACATAGACTAAAGAAAGAGTATTGTGGGACTCAATGTCATGACAACGAGAAGGATCCTACAAGTTCCATGCCTTGGAATAGAATAACATGCAGAGAAATAGACAGAGACGACCCCGACCGGAAAAGCTACCGCTGTAGCGATCATCTGGAAGCCAGACGAAAACAACACAACCTCACACAGGGGCCAGCCGGATGTCAACTGGCGGCCCATCCAGCGCTTGTAAGGTGTAACGTCACAAGGGAGGGGACCATGAAGAACACGGTTCCAAACCTAGGTCATGTGAGAAATAGCAACAAATACAAGGAGGAGGGAGATGCCGGAATCAACAAAGAGAGTCCGCACACCATTAGCAAGGTTGCGGTTTCAACTTTCAGGCACACAATTTTACTGGGTTGTGTAGAGAGTGAAGAATTCCATACATACCACATAACATGTAAGGAAGCAAGGAAATTGAACAAAAACTTCACCACCATGGTCAGAACAAAAGAAACAAAGTTACTGCTTACAAGCACGTTTAGCATGAGGAAGCCTCTCCTCAAGGACATCAATCACCTAGTGAAAGCAAGTAGAATTATCACAAAGATAGAGAACAAAATGACCTAGAGTTCGAAGAAAATCATAAGGAAGAGGACCCGTGACATCATCATGAATGAGATCAAGAGGATGGGAAATGAAATGATCAACAGTAGGAAAGGGAGACCAATGCATCTTGCGTTGAGCGCAGTTAGCAAGACAGAAGGATGTGTAGGAAGGAGAAAATGAGGCAGGATCAAGAGAGTAGGCTAGGCGCAGTCACAGAGGCTGTCAATGGCAACAGCTTGAATGTGACAAAGACGAAACTGTAGAAGACAGGTGTGCTGAGAGGACAAGGAAAGTGTGAATTGAACCATAGCAGAGGCAGTAGAATACAGGGAGAAAGATAAAGGTACACTGAACAGACAATCACAACAAAGTTCACAAAGTACAACACTACGAGGGACTGCAACAGGAAAGTGCCAACACCACAATTGGACACAAATTTCACTCCCTTATCGTCAATGGTGGTAGCAGATAGCAGGCTGACCTCAAGATTAGGCATATACATCACATCTGGAAAGAACAGGTCCCCCCCTAGGCCCAGCAAGGTGCCATGCGCCAACATCCTGTACAGGCAACAACTGACAACACCCGGTGTGAACAAAGCAGATGGAGCCGATAGGGCCAAGAGAGACAAAAGCGCAGCAACAGAACGTCATGTGATGCATGGAGCCAAAGTAATGAGCCAGAAACCAGAGTAGCAGTGTGCAGAAAGAAGAACATGAGATATAGCCACAGTGCAAAAGATAGGGAAGGACGACTGGTTAGACGTAGCGAAACAAAGTGGTAACAACATAGACTACTACTACTCAATCCAAAGAACATCGACAGGCAATGACTAGCACCTCCAAGATTCACATCAGTCTGACATACATGGAGAGATGTGGCTCCCAGAGTACTCACCTCCCTTGTCACAAAGATGGAGGTGGTTACTGAGGGTCTTCTCCAGGTTATTCTCCATGGCATAGTGATCATCAAGATGACCACTGTCGTATCAATTCTCTCGAGAGCGATCACCACTGTAAAGCATGGAAGGGGGGAATTAGTAAGCAGGTAGAGGTGCGTAGTAGGAGGGCTAACTGTAAGGAGGAAGCCAGCTAGGCCCAATAGGCCAAGAGGGTTGGATCATAGTATGGTGAAGCCAGCCAGGCCCAATAGGCCTAGACGGTTAACCCGCACTGGTAGCGCTGGACGAGGTGCCAGAAGAGGTGGATGTGCTGGAAGACCTGGTGGAGGATGTGGAAGAGGAGCTGGGGGACAGGCCAGACGATAGGGGAGGAAAAAGAAGATGATGACAGGTTACCTCAACCCCTTCCGCCTTGGCCTCCACCTTTTCCATTAACCCCACTCCGTGTGTCACTGCCACATCCAGGACCCACACTATGTGCAGCATGTACACCACGCACAGAAGAGGAGGTGGTGCTAGAAGAGGACAAGGAGGGGAAGAGAGGGAAGGAGGAATCAACAATAGCAACTGTAGAAATAGCAAAGAGATGAAAACACTTGTTCTACTGGTTTCTCCACCAGTCAGCAAGGCAAGCTGTTGTAGGATCATACAGGGTGCATCAACAGCAATGGGCTCAGAGGCGAGCCGCTTGATTTCAGCACGGGGAACACAGAGAAGGAGATCAGAAAGTTCAGGAATGAGCTTAGTGACGATGGTCACGCATGCAGAGAGCTGTCCAGGTGCGGAATTACAAAGGTCACGAAGGAGCTTGAGGCTTGAAGCCCAGTACTCATAAGCATTCTCATCTGCACATTTGTGGAGCTGGTTGGATTGCACTTTCAGTACATTTTTCACTGAACACCCTTTGACAGGGATGCAGTAGTGAGTGAGTGTATAAACAGAATGAGGGTTTGCAAGTGTGTAACGTGCAGTGTCAGGATTGTGCTGACCAATCTTGTATGACATTATCAGAGCCAGCAAGGTGAGCTTGGAAGTAAAATGTGGCAACATAGTCTCAAATTCACGCTCGCGAGGAAGAGGCAAAAGTTTATATGAAAGTTCTGTTGTAGCAACAGAGAGATTTTTAGCTGTGCCAGAAGCAATGAAAGTAGAAGAAGAGGAGCCAATGGCTACACCTGTGCCAGTTGTTTGAGGAGCACCTGCAGCGCCAACAGCAGTGGCGGTAGCAACAACATTAGCAAGGAGGCATTGCATGGCAAGGTCGGCACATGCTTTGGCCAGCTCAGCCTTGGAGACGTCAGCATCCTACTAATGATTTTTGGTAATTTCCAGGGCAATACGGGGTCTGGCAAAGTTGCTCCTAGAGCTCAGCGATGGATGCTTCATAGTCAAGCATGATGATTGTGCATGAAAATGAAAGAGGGATGCATAGAGGAATTTACTGAAAGATTTTCCTTCACTGCTATGGACATAGGAATATGGTTTAGTGGGTGTAAGGGCAGAGAGGCCCTGCAGAGGCAGACACTGAGAGGCCATAGCACTGTGCAAGACCCAGCAAAGAGAGCAGAAGGAGTTAAGGTAGAATGTGCACCACACGGAGAACATGGCAGCAGCATGAAGAGCAGTAGGATCACAACAACTAGAGATGAAGCGAGCACAAAAATCCAAGATGCAACCGAGACAAAGAGGCACAAGAACCTTATCAGATCAGCCGTTGAGACTGTTACTGCTGTTTCACATGCAAAATCAAGAGTATAGATGCAAGCGATGGTAGGAGAGGCAGATGCTGCGGTGAAGACGATGGAGGAGAGGGTTGTTTCCCTGATGTAATGGATAACAGATGAGGTTGATGTGGCTTTAGTGGTAGCTGAAACAGCAACCACACCTTCTCCTGCTGAAATTTGAGTCTCGACGTTCACGGCTACTGCAGTGAGTGAGCCATAGGTGGAGGCGACCTAGGTGAAATCTTCCTCTGCATCCCCACTAGTGGGCTGTGGGCCCATGCGAGACTCTAGAAATGGCTATAAACATGGCACCAGAGGCTGCCGCTGCATCAAAAGCAGCAGAGGAAAGACTGACGGCCTCAGCAGCCTTCATGCGCTCATGCAGCGAGGGGTTAGCAGGGGCCTGACTTGCTGAAAATGCAGGAATCGACTGTGGCTGCTGCTGTGCTAGCTGATGATGTTGCGGTTACGGCTGCTACGGCTGAGGCGGCGGCTGCGGCTGATGAGGCTGTGGCTGTTACTAGTGATGCGGCTATGAGCCTCCTATACAGGGAACATCAAGGGTAGAAGGGGCGCTTCTCGACGGTCCACGCGTAGGGTTGGTCATTAGGATGTCGTCAAAGCCGTTGGCTGGGATGTCGTCAGCCGCGTAGACTTGGCGGTTGATCCCGTCTTGCTCATGCTCGTATTATCGGGCGTCCTCATCAGAGTCGTATGTGCCTGGTATCTGCATGTGATGCATACGTTGGTACTTGCAACAGTTTTCACATCACTTATCTTCCTCGTAGCGTGCCAAGAAGGCCCCGTTGATGGCTTCCTCCTCCTTGTCCGACAGGGAGAAAATTGGAGGCGATTCATGCAGTGACGTCAAGATGGCAATGGTGGTGGCGGCAATGCTGTCGGTGTGAGGCAGCCGTGGTGACAGTATGTATGTCATCTTGAGAATTTCCACAACAAGGCAGTTTTTTTCTATTACTGTGACTACACAGAAGATTTTGCAGATCTAAGAGTCTATAGCTGCAGCTGTGGATGAGGTTGCGGAAGCAACTACGGCTGCGGCTGCAGTTGTGGCTTTGGCCATGGCTGTGGCTCAAGCTGCGGCTGATGAATGGGGTGTGAGATTAGAGGTTTGGTTGGAGAGGTCCGATGGTGACTGTGGTTGCGGCTGCAGCTGCAGCTACGGTTGTGGCTGCTGCTACAGCTATAGCTATGGCTTAGATTGCGGCTGTGGCCACAACTGATGCCTGTGATGTGGCAGTAGTATCTGTGCACAAAGAGTAGGAAGAACATTGCTGCAATGTAGGGCGATCGACACCCAAACCCAGCTATGGCTGTGGCTGCTGTAGCAGATGTTGCAAAAGCTGTTGCTGATGTGGTTGGTACCACTGCTAGAGTAGTTTTCCGTAGAGTGTAGGCTGCCAAAAAGTGGCACAAAATCCCAGTCAATAGGTGAGTGGAGAGTCACTCCTCCATCATAAGAGGCAGAGTGGAGGCTTGTACGTGGGAAAAGAGTGCCCAGCACACACGCAGAACAGACATGTGGTGAGAGAGTGCCATCGCCACGTGTTTTACGGCGATGACAAGCATGGTGGGTTGGGCAAGAATGCCCCGTGCACACACAGAGTTGATGAATAACAGTGGGACAAGGATGCCCTGTGCACACACAGTGTAGCCTTAGATATTTGAGCAACCAACACATGTAGCTAGAGGTATTTCATTGGAAGAAACATGGCACATCTGCAGTTGAGAATAGTGAAAGAAAATTTTCCCAGGTTTTGGTGCTGCAATGTCTGGCACTGAGCAATGAGGTTCTTCCTTACTGCTCTCATACCAGTAGGTAGTAGAAATGTGCAAAGGAGAGAGAACAAGAGAGAGAGGGTGTGAACGATGCCATGGATGTTGCAAAGCTCACTTAGAAACTAGCAAAAACAACAAGGGACGAGGTTTTGGGAGTAGCGAGGACTTCATTGCATGGTGAAGCAAGTCCCATCTCGTGCACCATGCACAAGATGTGACCGCCACGACCCCTGGGGTCAAGCCAAACCTTGCTGAATATTCCATGAGTGGTTTCTGCCAGAAAAATCTGATAGCATGACCCAGCAAGATCAGCAACGGAAAACTGACTAAAACATACAACCATCATGCAAAATCCACATCTTCCTAAAGAGCATGTGGAAATGCCACAAAAGTGAGCTTTCTGGAACAATCTTTCATGTTAGAGATTTCAAAGAGATGTTGGCTGGCATATCGTCACAAGCCTAATGCAATCCAAGTGCAACATTTCTTGTGATCTATGCTAGCTCCATTCAGTAGAGGTTGCTTTTCTGCTTCTGTTGCTTCTTTCTGTTTTTCATTCAGCCACCCAAGTGACCCGTACTGTTGTCGAGATCCATCTATTTTCTGCTTGGGAGCTGGTGGGTATTTTTCTTGCATTTTTCCATGGACCAGCCGCTGCATTTCCGAAGATCACATCCATGCTTGCTGGACTGAGTATGGAAGGGATGTTTCTCCCTCTTTCTCATTGTCTCACTTTTCACTCTTTCAATCAGATCTTTGTCGTCCTTCCACCATTCTTGACACCACCTGTCACATTTTGTCCCTAACTACCTAAAAAATCACATAGACTGTTGCAAAAGGGGGTTTCTCCATTCCGTCATGCTGTGAGATGAGTTGAAGCACTGAACCCTTGCATTCCACCACACAGCATGCAGCTGCAACATCTTGACTGGGCTGGATTGTGCTGGGTGGGGGTTAACAGATTCTGGTAATGTGGTGGCCTTGAGCTCAGGGCTCACACCACGTAGTATTCCGGCAGTGCCAGAGACAAAACGCTGCTGAAATCTCTCAAGCAAGTTCCCTTGTCGCGGCTGCCATCTCATTGGAGACAACATACACACACCAGCCGCTTGTAATCACATCGCACTCCGAGCCATGACAGCGTCTTGTAATCACACGTTGCGGCAGCTCCCTTGTGTGCTTGGGCTTCTTCAGCCATCCACCTCCCATGGGGCTTTCACGCACCTCACGGCTTCCACACCTAAAAACTCTGTTGTTTTCTGCTGCAATCGGAATGACAAAGGCGACAATCTGTTCCTCTTATTCTTCTCCTCCATGTCGTCCATCTAGCAACAGTAGCACCTACTCGTGCCTCTTGCAGCGTGTGTAGCACTATCTGTGGCACTCTTGCACATGTGCAATTGCATTTCGCAACAGCAGTAGAAGCTGCTGGTGTTGCTTTTGAACATTTTGTCGGCCAACATCGGCGGTAGCTGACGTTGCAGTATCAGAACTTCTGACATAGCAGTTTTGGTGACTGTCGCAACAGATGCTACATACCTCCACAGCATCAACAGCAGCTGCACTGTGCAGCATTAGTAGTAGCAACAGCAGCACCATTAATAACCACATTATCAATTTCAGGAGCAATGGCTATGGCAGCAGCAGCAGCGGCATCCCCTCCTGAAGTCACAGAAACATCTGTTGCCATACAGGTACAAAAGCACCTATAGCCATAGCAAACATGGTCACACATAGAGCACACGTAGAATTTGGATAAGTAGCCTGCAGTAGCAACACGCAGCTTCCTGGAAGCCACCCACTACCTACAAGGCAAAGACAGCAGTTGACTATCAACTGGCTGGTCTATCGACAGACTCGTCGGTCCATCTGTTAATCAACAAGCCCTTCAGAAAGAAAACAAGGAACCAATTTTCCCACCAATGATCATGCCCATGTTCAAAAACTAACGCAAAATGACGTTGTTCCCTTCGCAAACTGACTGTCTCTAAATTCCTGATCACATAGCATGAGGCGACTAGAAATCTCACGCTCAGTCTCAGATTCGCCCAAAACAGAAGACATGAACCACTAAAGACAATTAGACAAACGTCAATACCGCATCCCGCGGATTCCCTGATAGTGCATTGTGGTACTAAGCACATGCTCGCCGACGCCATGACCAAGGCACAACCCAAGGACAGGCATGATGCAAGCTGTATGGAGGTCAGTCTGCACCTTGAGGATTAAAATGCTAAAGGTTCCAAGGACAGGGCATCAAGGCTGCGGTGCAAGGGGGAGATTTTTGGCATGGTGCGCCCCTTTTCATGAGTGCCGTTGATTTCACTCCTTGGTTCAATCAGTCAGAATTGGTAGAACACCTGATCTAAATTTAGACTTTAATTCCTTGGATTTTCCCATGTGATACCAAGCTTTGAATTGCTCTATTTGAGTGAGTATGCAAAATGTTTGGGTGGTGCTGCGGATGGAATCTGGTATCCATCCAGGGTGACGGGATACTCCACCGCCGGTGGTCCGTGTTCAGCTCCGACTTGCTCCATAGACCCCAAGGCCCTAGAGGAAGCAACCAGGGAGATCCCCTGGACCAGGGCAAGGTTCCCTTTGACTTATCAATCAAGAAAGGCGTGCCAATGAGCCGTCGTCGGCTCGTCTTGGCTACGGCCAAAGGCGGCTCCACCAAGGGTTCCTTTGGTGGGTGTATCAGGGACCCTACTGCTCCAATTTGGGCGTTCTTGGATACGATGGAAATCTTTCTTCACAGGATGTAAGAATCTTATGTAAAATTATTGTGCTAACTGACAAAAACGTATTTTAATTCAGTTCTACTGAATGCAACGTGTTCTGCCCAACCACATATGTAATCCTTGTGCTCCACACTCTTCGCCATTGGTGTCCATTGGCTGTCCAGACAATGGAGGTCTGCATCAGTGAGATCTAGGAATCCTTGAGGGTGCCTCCACACCCACTAGTGCCAACACTAACCACATTTACTAGTTAAGAGAGAGCAGGCCATCCAATGAACTGGCGGGCTGTTTAGGGCTCAAACCAACATTGTATGGATTGAAGCAATCTTTGCACAACTGGAACCTCAAGATTTTATTCACCCTTGTGTATGGTGGCTACAGTTGTTGTACAATTGATCCTGACCCCTTTGTGAGTGACCGTAAGAAACCCTTCTTTGCCAATTTGGTCTATGTGGACGATCTCCTATTTGCCTCGCTGGATCCCCAGGTTGTCCAGGCTGTGAAGGACCTCCTCTATTCTATGTAAACGATGAAGGATTTGGCCCTTCTTGCATCTTTATGGATATGGACATTGAGCATGACCGTCAGCATTGCATCCTCACTATGCATCAGGCCGGGCATGTGCACACTCTTGCGGTGCATGAATTTCGCCCGCCTCATCCGGTTGGCTGCTCCGACATATCGTGCACGCATCAAGGTTCTCTTTGGTGCTGTGACAAGCGCCATCAGCTTCACCACAGGTGGCTGGAAATCCATCAACAGCACAAATTACTTGGGTTTCACCACCCATTTGAGGGACCACAACAACAAGATCCATGCCATTGTGCTCGCATTCTCCGCCATTGCCCGTTGTGCTACAGCCAAGAACCTGTACCTCCTCCTAAAGAACGCGCCGCACCAGTAGAGTCTGTGGGAAGACATTTTTGTCTTGCGGTGGACAACGAATCAATGAACAATGCCATGATCAAAAGGCACCTCATCCCACACAACGACTCCTTTGAAAAGGCCGGACACATATGGTGCCTTGGACATGTCATCAACCTGGCCGTTGGAGACCTCCTCAAGCAGTCCTGGGTCGCTCCAGTTTTTGGGCAACTTTGGACGGTTGCAATTTTTGTGACGATGACTCCAACCCAAGAGGAGTCCGTGATGGAGGCAGCAAAGAAGGCAGGCGTGAAGAAGCTTTCCCTCCACCTCGGCACGGAAACAAGGTGGAACAGCGCAGTTGACATGTGCGGGCATATCATCGGCCTCAAGGACGTGCTCGAGGGGTGGCTGAAGGAATTTTTCCGTGATGGTGTAGCTCTCAAGCCGAAATTTGATGTTTGGAACCTCATTTCCCAGTTCACCATCATTCTGAGGCCATTCAAAAGCTTCATGGATCATATTTCAGGTTCAACATACCCGACCCTTTCACTCATCATCCCATTCTACGCTTTGCTGCTGGAGAAGATGAAGGGCTGGTTGGTGAAGGCGCTTGCAGCTGAGAGGAAGAGCAAGCACAGGGGAAACGCTGGCCACTGGACTGCAAGAAGCAGCTACTATTGGAGCTCAACGACGGCATTATTCCATGCATTGCCAAACTGGACAAGTACGTGAAGCTGTTGACAGACTGGCACGTGGTAACAAAAGCATGCAATCCGCGCTTTTGTCTGCACTTTTACGAGCGCGTGCACCCCAAGGTCGGCATCAACACAGCCGCGGACCTGCAGCTGAAGGTGTTGGACATGCTGTGCGACTACAAGGAGAACGATCTGTAACAATGTGAGGTGGAGGAGGTTGCTGCAACAGCCTTTGATGCAGTAGTTGCAGGCGTGGCAGCGCAAGCAGCATCCGGCACAGCAAGCCAGGGTGAGGTTGCTGCTACATCATCTTCTGCAGCAACACCAGCAACTGTGGGTGAAAAAAGCATGATATGTGTAATGTGTACATTGCACATTGCATTGCATGCTTCACATTCGGCACTCAATTGTGGCTATGACATTTGATCACCAAATCGTATGTGATGTGGTTACAATGTACACAATTCTAGAATGTGGCTGCAACTCATGTAAATCGGATGTACACTGACTAAAAAATGGAACAATGTCTGCCTATATGAATGCAGAGACTCCAAAACAAAACCGAGATGCTGCCACATCAGCCCCGCGTCGAACCCAGTGCATCAGTGCAAACCAGAATCTGTTGGAGGCTGCACAAGAGGATGCAGCCACTGACATGTTTGCTGAGGACTACCAGAACCAAGTGCAAGCCCAGCCAACATCAATGGAGCTCAAGGTGTATGCGTGGGCCAAGGAGGAGAAAAAGAGCCACGCGTGCAACATTCTGAAGTACTTGAGGAAGACTGCTTTTCCCACGTTCCATCTTGATGTCCTTGACCTCTTTGTGGTCCCGGGAACAAGTACACCTTTGGAGAGGCTCTTCTCACCAGGCCGTCATGTTGTTACTGACTTTCTTCAGAGACTCATTGACCTAACAATTGAGAACCTGGTGTTGCTGAAGTTGTGGGTTGATGACCCGGAACTGGCAGATTTTCCAGCGGCTCAAAACGGAGAAGTAGCACCAGCACTGGAAGCTGAAGAGAAACGGATCAACCTTGTGCACCATGCAGCACATGTGGCTGACAAAGACGATGGCATTCCTGATGTGGGAGAGGACAATGGAGAACCTAGTGAAGGTGCATGTGGTGTTCAGGCTACAGAAGCATGTTCTATGTTTCTTGACGCAAGGCAGGCATGCCGTCATGCCGTCCACTAGGCAGGGCAGGCATGACGTTCATGTGGTTTGTTAGACAGGGCAGGCATGCTGTCATGCAGTAAAGTGGAGTTGTACTTACATTCACACTTGATGATGTCATTAGCCACATCATTTCCTTGCATTTTGAATCTGAATGTGCAAAGAACAACTGTACCGTAGTGTGTTCCAAAAAACTTCAAGAACTGTGTGTAGTGTAATGGTTCTCATGCCACAAAGAATTTGATGGATTTGTGAATCCACAAGGATTCACAAATCTGGGTCTCGGATTCGTGAATCCAAAACCACCCCTGAATTTTGACTCAAGCATCTGAATCTAAGACAGGATTCGCAAATCGGATTCGGTGTTCAGCCTTACATACTGGGTAGAGGTTTTTTAAGACCGCCGACCCTGGGCGGTTGGAAAAGCTGTTGGACGTGGGAACCTACCTCCATGTCATCGAGTTTCTAATGCTTCTTGGTACCACCATACGTGTTGACATTGCATTTCACATCAGCTTCTTGTCCCAGTTATCCCAATGTCCATGCCTCCTCCACCTCGAGGTGGCATTGCATGTCATCTGCTACATTGTTTCCATACCCTTTCTAGGCTTGTGCATTCTTACACAGTCCTCTATTGTGGTTGATGAATACAAAGATAACAATTGAGCCTAGGGTTGTGACGATCGCAACTGATCGGGATACATCTTCCTCATTGGTGGCACCATGGTTTCTTGGAAGAGCTGATAGAAAGGTTATGTTGCATGCAAGTTGACTGAGGCCAAGTGTGTTGCTCCCATTGCCGATGTCTGTGAGAGTTTTTTACTTTGTTGTGCGACAGTACGCGTGAAAATCACAACATTCCCCCATGACCCGTAGGCACCAATGTACATGCAAATGTAAAGGTCATGCACCCACAATGCAAACCAGGAATCATGCTCCTCCATATCCTCATGTCCCCACAGTCTAGCAAAGTCACACAAGTGTAACAATGAGGAAAGGAAAGGTTGGCACACACAGGGAACAAGATGAGGAGAGGAAATTCACAAATGCATGACTGCGTACTCACGGATGTAGACCAACTTGAATCACGGGCTTATTGAACGATATGTATTTAACCTTCTTGGTCAATGAGTCATCCAACTGTCGTACAGTCTTGACCCACGCAATCCGGATGTCACCCTCATGCAACAATAGACGTACATAGTGAAACTCCACATGATGTGCGTGTGATGAATGCCATCGTTTTTTGCAATGGCCATGGCAGTCTCACTGTCACCGTGCAGCGTGATGGGTGACAAAGCTAATGAAACTCATACAACAGAAGACGTATCCACACACTCTCACATGCACTGGCATCCAAAGCCACATATTCTACCTCTACGGCGCTGTGTGCAGTGCATGTTAGCCTGAGGGTGAGTGTGCACCCTGGAGGGTCCCTAGCAGTGGCTGGTTCACACCACCAACTGTTTTTTTCTGGAGAGACTGAAACTATGGAGGCAACTGGTTCCAAGGATGGCAGGAAACTGGTCAGAGAGTGAGGCAATAGTTTTGGCCTCAACTGACTGGGAAAGAACTCTTGATCAAGTCTCACAAGCAGTGGTATGTTATAGCCACTGATCTAAGCTTTCCAGAACACCAAAGCATGCCAGATTTCAAGCTTTTTAGCAGATTCTATGGCTTCTAGAGTGTCTATTGGTAGGCTGTCCATTTTCCCACCTAGGAAGGCATCCCTTCCCTCCCCTAGAAGCTTCTGCCCCTTCCTAGATTCCTCAGCTTGCTTCTAGTATGAGGGAAGGTGTCCAGAAGACCAAGACACCTCTAGATGCCTTGTAGGACAAGTCACCCCTTCTAGAAGGTGTGCCACCTTCCTGGACCCTCACCTGGCCTTCTAGAAACTCAAGGAGGAATTCTAGAGTTTGAGCTAGCTTCCTGGCATCTATTTTTCACCTCCCTTGAGGCAGGGCAGAATTTTACCTTGTGGGACTTGAACCCGGGCCCCTGCCCCTAGAGGTGGACAAAATCAACCACTAAGCCACAAAGGCTTGTCTTTTTGGTGTTCCTTTTTGGAGTCACTTCTGCCATGGTGAGAAGCATCACTCCAACAATCTCCCCCTTGCGCGTCACCCATGGCAGTCGTCCATGCTCAGCCTACAACTCAAGAGGCTTGGGAAAGCCCAAGCTCCATACAAGTAGCATCATGCCTGTCCTTGGGTTGCGCCTTTGTCATGGCATCAGCAAGCATGTGCTTTGTGCCGCAGTGCACAAGCACCACATCACCCTTTGCGATGAGGTCTCGTGCAAAGTGATGCCAGATCTCTATGTTCTTGGTCCTCCGGTGTAGCACGGGGTTCTTGGTCAGGCTGATGGCACTCATGTTGTCAAAATTGAGTGCTCTTGGCTTCTTTTGCGGCACCCCAATCTCCTTGAGCAATCACCGCAGCCATAGGTCCTCCTTTGCGGCTTCCGCGAGCGCAATATACTCAGCCTCAGTGCTGGATAGAGCCACACTGTCCTGTTTCCGGCTTGCCCAAGACACTGCTGCACCACTAAGCACAAAAACATAGCCTGATGTTGACTTGCGGTCATCAACGTCACCTTCCCAGTCAGCATCAGAGTAGCCAACCAACTCGAGGGAGTAAGTCCGGGCTCCCCCTCCAAACACAAGTCGTGAATGTGTCGTTGCCTTCAAGTAGCGGAGGATTCTCTTCACCGCTTGCCAATGTAGCGGCCCCGGATCAGCAACATAGCGGCTCACTTGTCCTTCAGCAAAGGCAAGGTCAGGCCGTGTCGCCACCATGGCATACATTATGCTACCAACTGCGGACTGGTACGGTACTCCAGCCATCTCCGCCTTCTCGTCCTCCGTGCTCGGGCCCATGCTCAAGCTTAGCTCACATGTTGTTGTCATAGGTGTGCCGATGGAGTTGCACTCCTCCATGTTGTAGCGACGGAGCACCTCCTGCACATATTTTTCTTTACCCATCCCCAGCGTGCGTGCTTTGCGGTCCCTCTTGATGGCGATGCCAAGGTAGTACTCAAGCTCGCCAATGTCTGTCATCTTGAACCAGCCGCCAAGCTGTTGCTTCAGGCTCTTGAGCTCCCCCTCATCCGAAGACACAAGGATGAGATCATCTACGTAGAGGACGACAATTTGGTGGAGTCCTGACTGATTACGCACGTACACGCTGTGATCGGCCTCGCAGCGCTTGAAGCCAAGCTCACCCATGAAGCTATCCATCTTGAGGTACCACATGAGCGGAGCTTGCTTCAGTCCATAGAGCGCCTTGCGAAGCCGGCACACCTTCCCTTGCGATGCATCCACCCCCTCTGGCACCTCCATGTATACTTCCTTGTCCAGGTCGCCGTTGAGGAACACGATTTTCACGTCCATTTAGTGGATTTCGTAGTCGCGTGCCGCTGCCACCAAGAGGATAGTACGGATGGAGGCAAACTTGGCAACTGGTGCAAAGGTCTCATTGTAGTGCTCCCCTTTTCTCTGGGCATATCCTTTTGCCACCAGCCGCGCCTTGTACCGCTCCACCTTCCCCTCCTTTGTGAGCTTCTTCCGGACGATCCACTTGGAGACAATGATTTTCTCGCTCTCCGGCCGGTCAACCAGCTCCCAAGTGCCGTTCTCCTCGTGGGAGGCAAGATCCGATTTTATTGCTCCCTCCAACTCAGCCCCATCTTCCACTATAGTGCCTCCTTTACATATTGAGGCTCCTCTTGCGTGAAGAAGGCTCGTGCAAACCCAGTCCAAATGCCCTTGTCGGAATCATACCTTTTTGTCCTTTTTTGTACACGGTTGCTCGTACGGGGCTCTTGAGGCGGTTGTTGTTGTTGCTGTCCCCTTTTGGCGCCATCTCCAAGCGCATGCTCTCCTTCTCTTGGAGACCTTGGAGACATCGGTCGACTCCTTGCCTCCACGTCCATCTCCGGTGCTTCGGATTCCTCATCCGAACTGGCCGGAATAAATTCTGCCACTCGTCCATCCCTTGGGCGATGCTCTCCGGTTGGTGCTGCTGCAAGGATGTCACCCTCATTCACGTCCTCCGGCGTCTCCCCCTCAAGGAGTGGCATCCACTCCCCCCTCTTGGGGAGACCTGCCTCATTGTCTGTCCAACGGCTTTTCTCGTCAAATGTGACATGGCGACTTCGCACAATCTGCTGCCTCCTTGGGTCAAAGAGCCGGTACGCCTTGCTTGCGCTCTCATATCCAAGGAAAATACACCGGCGGGTACCCGGGTCCAGCTTGCTCCGTCCCTCACGTGCCTGCACCATTGCATGTGCAACACAACCAAACATGCGGAGGTGACCCACCGCCGGCTTCCTCCCGCTCCACACCTCATGTGGCGTCTTCCACGCCTTGCTCTCCTTGTCCTTCAGCGGCTTGGTCGGCATGAGATTTTCGATGTACGCTGCTGTCCTTGCCGCCTCCGCCCAATACCGTTGTGTAAGGCCGGCGTCGCTCAACATGGATCACACCATGTTAAGGATTGTGCGATTCGCTCTCTCTGCGACGCCATTCTGTTGTGGGGAGTGTGGAGTTGTTTTCTGCCACTCAATCCCCTTTTTCTTCATCCACCCAAGGCACCCTGCATGTTCACCGCCATTGCCACTCCGGAAAGNTTGGTCGGCATGAGATTTTCGATGTACGCTGCTGTCCTTGCCGCCTCCGCCCAATACCGTTGTGTAAGGCCGGCGTCGCTCAACATGGATCACACCATGTTAAGGATTGTGCGATTCGCTCTCTCTGCGACGCCATTCTGTTGTGGGGAGTGTGGAGTTGTTTTCTGCCACTCAATCCCCTTTTTCTTCATCCACCCAAGGCACCCTGCATGTTCACCGCCATTGCCACTCCGGAAAGCCTTCACCTTCAACTCTGTTTGCCGCTCCACATCAACCACATACTCCTGCATGCACACAAGGACCTCACTCTTCCGCTTCATTGGGTAGAGGTAGAGTTTCCGGCTGTGATCATCGATGAAGGTGAGGAAGTATCGAGCTCTGTCGATGGAGCTCTCAAGCGGTCCACACACATCTGTGTGTACCACGGCCAGTTTTGCCAATGCACGCATCCCCTAGGCGACAAACGGCTGCCGAGTTGATTTTCCAATGATGCATGGCTCACACACGGTCTCCTTGGTTCCATCAAGGCTGCTGATTTGGAGACCCCGCACCACTTCCCTCTTAGCCATCTCCTTCACTGTAGATGGAGAAATGTGGCAGAGTCGGCAGTGCCATAGGTCCAGGTCTCCTCCATCCTTCGTTGCAAGATT
This sequence comes from Penium margaritaceum, assembly GCA_023375785.1. Classification (NCBI taxonomy): domain Eukaryota; kingdom Viridiplantae; phylum Streptophyta; class Zygnematophyceae; order Desmidiales; family Peniaceae; genus Penium; species Penium margaritaceum. The sequence continues at coordinate 85,459 of SZWC01005505.1, forward strand.
GGCGGCGTTGGACCCCACCCGGCTGCTGAGGATCTTTGCGCGTAGCAGGTACAAGTCCTCCTCCCTCTTGCCACGCGCAATCACCTCACATTTGCCCTCTTTACGGATGACGGCCTCCTTCTTTGTGAAGAGCACCTCAAGTCCCTTGTCGGTAAGGCGGCTGACGGAGAGCAGGTTTGCCCCAAAGTTGGGCATATGCAGCACATCATAGATTGTGCTCGTGACAGGTTTGCCATCCACAATTGACTCAATGCGGACGTTACCCTCACCGGCAGCCACCTCTGTTTTTCCATTGGCCACCGTCATGCGTCTCTCCGAGGTGCCGTAGGTGAAAAATGCCGCCCTGTTGCATTGCGTGTGGCGGCCTGATCCGGAGTCGATGACGGTAACTCCCGGATCCTTCTAGTTGGTGGAGTTGTACGCCATAAGGGCGTGCTCATCTTTCTTCCCGCCCCACTGCGACCGATCTGTTTTCTTCTTGGGACAGTTGCGCGCGTAGTGGCCCTCCTTGCTGCAGTTGAAGCACTCCCCCTTCTTGCCACCCTTCTTGGTGCCCTGTTTGGCACCCTTCCACTTGTCGCCTCGGCCTCNAAGGACTGTGATCATGGGACTCCAACTGTCATGCAAGGCCAGAAGGAGGATCATAGCTTGCAACTGAGAGTCAACCTCCCCACCCGTGGCCACGCACTCCGCTGCGATCGACTCAATCTGCTTCATGATCTCCATGATGTTGTCGCCTTTGTTGGCTCGGAGGGTGACGAGCCGTTTGAGGATGAAGAGCTGATTGGCAAGGTTGCTTGACTGGTAGATGGAGCAGAGTTTTGACCATGCGTCTGCGGCCATGGTGCATCCTTGGATGTGCCCAAGTTGTGGTGGGCATAACGCAGACACAAGGAGCGCCAACTCCTTTTTGTTGTGCTTCTTGTATGCCTCCTTCACCTCAGCCGTCGCAGTCTCCGGCGGCACAGTCTCATCACCTTTTACGAGCTCAAGCAGTCCCTTGTCGTCGAGAAATACCTCAAACTGCCACCTCCACAAGGCAAGGCATGTCCCATCAAACTTAAGGACAGCGCGGCTGCTCTCTTGCTCGCTGGTTGCCATGTCTTGCTGTTGGAAGCGTCAAATCAAACTGGCTTTGAACCCCTCAGAGGCGTGGGTCCATAACCCTTTTTTGGCCTGAGGGTGAGTGTGTACCCTGGAGGGTCCCTAGCAGTGGCTGGTTCACACCACCAACTGTTTTTTTCTGGAGAGACTGAAACTATGGAGGCAACTGGTTCCAAGGATGGCAGAAAACTGGTCAGAGAGTGAGGCAATAGTTTTGGCCTCAACTGACTGGGAATGAACTCTTGATCAAGGCTCACAAGTAGTGGTGTTTATAGCCACTGATCTAAGCTTTCCAGAACACCAAAGCATGCCAGATTTGAAGCTTTCTAGCACATTCTATGGCTTCTAGAGTGTCTATTGGTAGGCTGTCCATTTTCCCACCTAGGAAGGTATCCCTTCCCTCCCCTAGAAGCTTCTGCCCCTTCCTAGATTTCTCAGCTTGCTTCTAGTAGGAGGGAAGGTGTCCAGAAGACCAAGACACCTCTAGATGCCTTGTAGGACAAGTCACCCCTTCTAGAAGGTGTGCCACCTTCCTGGACCCTCACCTGGCCTTCTAGAAACTCAAGGAGGAATTCTAGAGTTTGAGCTAGCTTCCTGGCATCTATTTTTCACCTCCCTTGAGGCAGGGAAGAATTTCATCTTGTGGGACTTGAACCCGGGCCCCTCCCTCTAGAGGTGGACACCATTGACCACTAAGCCACAAAGGCTTGTCTTTTTGGTGTTCCTTTTTGGAGTCACTTCTGCCATGGTGAGGAGCATCACTCCAACAGTGCATCCCACCATGAGACTGCCATGCCACCCATGAGAAAGATCCACACAATGTGACTCTCATCGTTCATGCTCCCAGCCCTGTCACTGTCGACATAGCCCTTGGAGACTACAGACAACTAGTGATGGAATACCAGTCCATGATGTGGATAATAGATGACGTACCGCACCATAGGAATGGTTGCATCTAGGTTCAAATGGTGTGGGGATCGGGAAAAATCGACCAACACGTTCATGGCAAAGGCAATATCGGGCCATGTGGTGGTGGGGAGGAACATGAGTGACTCAATGACATGAAGAAAAGTATTCACATGNGTGCCATAGGTCCAGGTCTCCTCCATCCTTCGTTGCAAGATTGGCGGCGTTGGACCCCACCCGGCTGCTGAGGATCTTTGCGCGTAGCAGGTACAAGTCCTCCTCCCTCTTGCCACGCGCAATCACCTCACATTTGCCCTCTTTACGGATGACGGCCTCCTTCTTTGTGAAGAGCACCTCAAGTCCCTTGTCGGTAAGGCGGCTGACGGAGAGCAGGTTTGCCCCAAAGTTGGGCATATGCAGCACATCATAGATTGTGCTCGTGACAGGTTTGCCATCCACAATTGACTCAATGCGGACGTTACCCTCACCGGCAGCCACCTCTGTTTTTCCATTGGCCACCGTCATGCGTCTCTCCGAGGTGCCGTAGGTGAAAAATGCCGCCCTGTTGCATTGCGTGTGGCGGCCTGATCCGGAGTCGATGACGGTAACTCCCGGATCCTTCTAGTTGGTGGAGTTGTACGCCATAAGGGCGTGCTCATCTTTCTTCCCGCCCCACTGCGACCGATCTGTTTTCTTCTTGGGACAGTTGCGCGCGTAGTGGCCCTCCTTGCTGCAGTTGAAGCACTCCCCCTTCTTGCCACCCTTCTTGGTGCCCTGTTTGGCACCCTTCCACTTGTCGCCTCGGCCTCCACTTTGAGGATGAACCGTGTAAGCTGAACTTGATGCCGCTGCACTCTCTCGACCGCCACGTCGCATCCACTCATTGCGCACGTACTCAGCAACCTTCGGGTACTTCAGCTCGTCGGAAGGCCAGCCACTAAGGACTGTGATCATGGGACTCCAACTGTCATGCAAGGCCAGAAGGAGGATCATAGCTTGCAACTGAGAGTCAACCTCCCCACCCGTGGCCACGCACTCCGCTGCGATCGACTCAATCTGCTTCATGATCTCCATGATGTTGTCGCCTTTGTTGGCTCGGAGGGTGACGAGCCGTTTGAGGATGAAGAGCTGATTGGCAAGGTTGCTTGACTGGTAGATGGAGCAGAGTTTTGACCATGCGTCTGCGGCCATGGTGCATCCTTGGATGTGCCCAAGTTGTGGTGGGCATAACGC
>SZWC01005505.1:88955-100370 GCA_023375785.1 Penium margaritaceum
AGCTTCCTAGCAGATTCTATGGCTTCTAGAGTGTCTATTGGTAGGCTGTCCATTTTCCCACCTAGGAAGGTATCCCTTCCCTCCCCTAGAAGCTTCTGCCCCTTCCTAGATTTCTCAGCTTGCTTCTAGTAGGAGGGAAGGTGTCCAGAAGACCAAGACACCTCTAGATGCCTTGTAGGACAAGTCACCCCTTCTAGAAGGTGTGCCACCTTCCTGGACCCTCACCTGGCCTTCTAGAAACTCAAGGAGGAATTCTAGAGTTTGAGCTAGCTTCCTGGCATCTATTTTTCACCTCCCTTGAGGCAGGGAAGAATTTCATCTTGTGGGACTTGAACCCGGGCCCCTCCCTCTAGAGGTGGACACCATTGACCACTAAGCCACAAAGGCTTGTCTTTTTGGTGTTCCTTTTTGGAGTCACTTCTGCCATGGTGAGGAGCATCACTCCAACAGTGCATCCCACCATGAGACTGCCATGCCACCCATGAGAAAGATCCACACAATGTGACTCTCATCGTTCATGCTCCCAGCCCTGTCACTGTCGACATAGCCCTTGGAGACTACAGACAACTAGTGATGGAATACCAGTCCATGATGTGGATAATAGATGACGTACCGCACCATAGGAATGGTTGCATCTAGGTTCAAATGGTGTGGGGATCGGGAAAAATCGACCAACACGTTCATGGCAAAGGCAATATCGGGCCATGTGGTGGTGGGGAGGAACATGAGTGACTCAATGACATGAAGAAAAGTATTCACATGCACACCTACACCAATTGATTGGACATTAAAAAAAAGTTAACTTGATCTGACTGTTTTGGGTCATGGGTCTGGAAGCACTAGATATAGTGGGCAAGAGGTCCGCAAAGCGCTCAGCTAACATCTGTAGGTAAGCTGCCAGATGTACACATAGAATGCCATGATGAAGTCGCCCTTGATCACCATGCCCAAAAACACCTGTGCAGGCCCAAGGTCATTCATCTTCTAAGTGGACTGCAACAAATCCTTGCTCCACAACGGCGAAGTTAGGTGACGCAATGAGAAGATCATCCACAAAGATGAGCATAGTGACAAGGGTGGTCTCGACTAGGATGAAGAAGGGGACTGGATCGGCGGTGTTGCACAACAGACAACCCATAAATAGAGTGCAGCTGATCTCTGTGTTCGAGCACCTATGTGACTATTTCATACCATACAGAGCCTTTCGTAGTCTCCAAACACAACCTGTACCATCTTCAAAGCTAGGGGACTGGAGCATGTAGAGCTCCTCACCATCAGCAGTGCCATGTAGGAGAGTATTGCTCATGTACATCTGGTGAAGCTCCCAGCCATGCTCAGTAACCATGCTAAAGAGCACGCGGCTGGTGGTGAAACTGCTAACAGGAATAAAGACCTGGTCAAAGACCACTCCTGGTACCTGTACAATGCCTTTGGCTGTGAGCCGGGCTTTGCACTTGACAAGCGTACCGTCTGGCTTCATCTTGCGATGGCAAACCCACTTGGCCCTTGCCCTGTGGCCTTGGGGTTGGTCGACCAGCTCGTACACAACATGTGCATCGATGGTAGCTAGCTCCTCCTTGCAAGCAGCATCCCATTGGGCAGCATCAGATGCGGCTCTGGCCTCACAGGAGCTTTATGGGTCGGATGCCTACAAATACTGTCTGATAGTCAACAGACGATCGGTGCCAAGGCCCATAGGAGCACAAGACAGTGAGATAGCGACAGCACGTTATTGCTCTAAGAGATCAGGACATAACCCAATGTGGATCCAAGGTGCAGTTCCACTATAATGAGAATAAGGGCTGTCAGAACCAAGGCCTCCCTCCCTAGATCCCCACTCACCACAGTGTTAGGTGGAGGTGTGAAACAGAGGGTTGTGGCCGGGGACAGCCGAGTGATGGCAAGACGCATGCCTGGTGGAGATGCTTGGGTGCATGGACAAAGACGACCATTAGGAGTACATGAGTATGTCATATCAGCACTGGAGGAGTGGACATGCTCAAGTAGGCAAGGACACGACGGGCTCCTGTTGGCCTAAGGTTGTCTGTGCATCCTTGAGAAAACCAAGGTAACCTGGTTCATGCTTCCAATTGTTTTAGGGGTCTTGGGTGAGAGAGGCTCGCTGCTCCAAGGATGGCAAAGGACTTGGCTCTGGGAGTCACATCTTGACATCAAACTGTTAGCTGATTGATTCGAAATCAACAGCGATGATTGTTCTGTTTTTTTTTTTTTTTGGTTCGGACTGCCAGGAACGTGTAGCATTTATAGCCACAGGTGTAGCCTATACCATGCATACAAGCAACCGCACAAGGCTAAGCTTCAGAACAGCTTCCATGCCTTCTAGAGAGGCATGCTATGTGGAATGTTCCACACTTGGATCCTTGTGCCTCTCTATTGGTGGTTGCTTCTAGCTCAAGGATCCTGATATGGAACATGAGCCCGCTTCCGTGGACCTGCAGCTTTCTTCTAGATGAAGCAACCATCATGTAGAAGGCATCTCTCCTTCCAGGAACCTTCACGTTCCTTGTGGGAACACTGATCCCATCTGGTAGGAACCTCTCCCTCCTGGAATCTTCCATCGGCTTCTGGAAGCAAGAACACTTCATCTAGAAGCTTTCAATCCTCCAGTGAATCTCATGGACCATATAGTTGCTTCCGCCTAAGAAATGACAATATTTTGAGAGTCTGGACCTGAACCCATGTCCTTGGCTACCATGGTAGATTCTTTAAACCACTGAGCCACTCTCCCATGATTTTTGGAGGCCCACTCATGGACCATTGTCGCCATGACGAGGGGCACAATTCCAGCATTCTCCCCTTTGCAACTTGTCCATGGCACACAATGCACCATGCAATCTACATTATGGATATGAATTATGTGCCAATTGCTTGTTCTCAGCTCTTTCAACACCTTGCGAGCTTGGCCCAGCATGCTGCACACCTTCCCCGCCTTGCTGCAGTGTTTTCTTGCTACTGCTCTTGGCCCTTGCCCACGTTACCTATGCGCGTGTCATATTGTCCAAGATGCTTCCGCTTCCACTGCAAGCTCTGGCTTGCTCTTTATTGCAACCAGTCTCGCAGGTGTCATGGTGATGCAGCTGCGAATCCTCCTCGAGCCTCCGCCTATGGTGCTGCCATCGTTGTGCCGCATGTCCCAGACGTACATACCTCTCCCCTTTGGAGAGGACTTCTGGTGCCGTTCCCTTGGTCTCAGCTCCCTCGCTACACTCCACATGCACAGTCTCCCCCTCTTTTGGAACAGTTGGAGAACCAGCGATCCTACTCCCTTCTTCCAACCTGTGCATGTTGCATGGTTCATCCGCCTCATTTGTGAATGCCGGAGATGCCGACCTGCTCGCCGCATCCTCTGTTCCATCCCCTTTGAGTAATTTCCCTCCTCCTTGAGGACTTGGAGCTGAAAACTCCTTGACTGCACCCTGTGACCTGATCCTCCGCTCAGCCACAATCGTCCCCTCATAGGACTCGGCAGTGCCCTCTCGGCCTGCCTTGTAGCCACGGTCCACTATCGATGCCGCTCGGAGCATGTTTTGCTCCGATGGAGAGCTAAGCCACTTGCTGCCGCTCTCCCCCTGTTGCACAGCCTACAAACCACCTCCGTCCACTCTTGTTGTGGTGAACCCACTGCCCGGCCTTCCGCCGCGCGGTGCTCTTGGTCCCGGTCTGCTGCTGCACCGAGCCGCCTTGGCTCACTTTGAGGACCTACCCTCACGACGTCCTCAGTCTGCTGCATGGTCCTTTGAGCCACCACCGACGCCTCCTCTTGAGACTTGGCGGCACCCTTTGTGCCTTCCTTGTGGCCCAATTCCACCACCTTTGTAGCCCGGAGTGCATTTTTCTCTGGTTGAGAGCGCGGCCCTTTACCGCCGCTATCCTTCTCCTCAGTCTCTAAGGCGGAGCCATGTGCACGCGACTTGCCGGCACCCTGTGCCAACACTTGAGAAGCCACGTTTTGGTCGTCACATTGCTGCTGTAGCTGCTCCCCTTCTGCCGAGGTGTAGAGCCCCTCGTGCTCCCCTTGAGGACGCACCTCCTTGCCGTCCTCGTCTTGCTACATGGTCCCCCACATAACCACCACCACACCTACATGGAACTCGGTAGTGCCCGTTTGGCCTGCCTTGTAGCTCCCGTTCACCATTCTTGCAGCACTGGGCCCCTTTTTCTTGCTAGGAGAGCCTGGCCGCCTGCCGTTGATGCTCTCCGCTGGCTGGTCTGCCATTTAGACCACTTCTCTTGCCTTGCTTTGAAGTCTTGCACCCATCACCCGGTTCACCATTGCATGGCCTGCCTTGTAGCCCAGATCCACTGACCAAGCCTAGATGGTACCCTCCATACTGCCAATTGCGCCCTCAGGTCGCCCCCTCTTGGACGCAGCTGCAACCACTTACTTGCTCCGACGACTGTCCACGTTGGAGTCGCGCCTGCTCCTCGTGAGGACGTCGGCACGTATCCTGTACACACCTTTTTTATGTACACCGCGTGCCACAAAACACCCACTGCCCTCCTCTTTTAGGAGGCAGCTCTTCCTCGTGAAGGTCACTTTGAGTCCCTCCTCAACGAGGCAACTCACGGACAGCACCTCCGTCGCCACGTCATGCATTTTGAGCCTTCTTGCCGCAGTGCCCTTCTTCCCGACCAACTCCTCCACCCGCTATTTGCCTCCTCGCTGGCCAAACTTGAAGCAGGCTCCCTTTTGGAGCCTGTTGGAGCCTCCTCGCTCCAAACACGCCTGCCGCTGGCCTACCTCAAATTCTGCCATTTCAACTCCCCTTGTGGAGCGTACGAAGTCGTCTACCGCCACGTTGGTCTGCTGCCCTTCTGCCACCTCCGTGGCCAGATCCGCAGCTTCCCTGGATAGTCCCTTCTCTGTTGGCCCTCCTGGGTACACCAATGGCGCTCCCCCTTCTTGGCGCGGCGTGGACGTGTCCCTTCATCCCCTTGATCTCCCTCTCCTCCTTGAGAGCGAACGATCAGGGCTGATGATGCGGACGCTGTCCCTTGCTCCACCAAGGTGGTTTTGGTCCACCGGTCGCACGCCACTTGTGCCACCTCTTTGAATGTCAGCATTTTGTCCTGTAGATCACCTTCCCTGGTGATCGTAGAGGCCCGAGTGTTAGGAAGGGCCAGAAGGAGTGCAACTCCTCACAAGTGGGATTCGATGGCCCATCCCACCTGATGATAGCAAGACAACATCGTCTCAACCTCTCGCGCAAGCTCTAATGGACTAGACTCCTTGTCAGCTTGAAGGGTGAAAATACGTTTGACAAGGAGGAGACGTTGCGAATGAGATGATGGATTGTGTGCAATACATAGCCTCTCCCAAGCCTCCAATGCTTGGGTGCATCCTTGGATGTGCATGACACCCTTGCCATGCCAATGGTAGAAGAACCACCATCTTCTTTCTGTGATACTTCAAGGCCTCTCTCTCCCTAGTCATGGCCATCCATGAAGGAATTCTCTGCTCCCCTTCAACCAGCTTGAGTGTATCCTTCTTGTAGAGGTGAAATCACACCTGTCACCTCGAAGATAGGAAGCGCATCCCATCAACATGTACGATGGCATAGCTCCTCTCTTGCTTGGTCGCTGCTATGACTTGATGTTAGAAGCATGGATGTAGGTACACTTGGAATCCGTTGAAGGCATTGGCCCATAACCCTTTGTTGAACTGAGGGTCTCTGTGCACCCTTGAGGAAACCAAGCTAACCTGGTTCATGCTTCCAACTGTTTTAGTAGGACTTAGGTTAGAGAGGCTTGCTGCTCCAAAGATGGCAAAGGACTTGGCTATGAGAGTCACATCTTGACATCAAGCTACCGTAGCGATTTGTACATTCCCTCAAAATATTTGTTTTTCATTCGCCTATGCTCACACATAAAGTTATGGTTCACTTGGGGGAATCATCGCCATAATTCTGTCCATATGGGTTTAATACACAAACATTGTTTCTAATTGTTGTGCCATGGGAGAATCACTTCCAAAATTATGAATTCATGAGTTTACCAGGGGATTTTTTTCTTTCCAATATTTCAATGAAAAAGAGCATCTAGGCGAGATCAGGTGCAGGACAACTGCATCATTTTAGGGCTTGCTCTTGGAGGAGGACAGCGAGTGAATCGTTGTCTGTCGTTCAGGCACTTGCAGCGATGTGCAATTTCTTGTGAGTGCTCGAAAGTGCACGTCATTGTTGCATGATGTTTCCTCTCTCCTGATTGGATGTACACTCGCTGTCAATCGCTGAACGATTGACGACAAGAGGTTTACTCAGTCGCCTCGCGAAACTTCTGCCACGCTGTTCGGCAATTCGCACTTCCTCACCTGAATCAAATGAACCGTGCGTTCACTTGCAGACTCGAAGTCTTGAACTCTACATAGCCATGTGGGAGAATTTAAAAAGCGGACTCGTAATGGAGTGTGCCATGTGAGAATCACCTCCAACATTACAGAAGGGCCAAATCTGAGTGAAATGGAGATCACATAATTAGGTGAAAAAACATGAACGAAAATGCAAATCACTACGGTATCAGCTGATTGATTTTATGCCAACAGTGATGATTGTTCTGTTTTTTTTCTTGTTCAGACTGCCAGGAACATTTGGAATTTATAGCCACAGGTGTAGCCTATACCATGCATACAAGCAACCGCACAAGGCTAAGCTTCCTAGTAGCTTCTATGCCTTCTAGAGAGGCATGCTATGTGGAATGCTCCACACTTGGGTCCTTGTGCCTCTCTATTGGTGGTTGCTTCTAGCTCAAGGATCCCAGTATGGGGCATGAGCCCGCTTCCGTGGACCTGCAGCTTTCTTCTAGATGAAGCAACCATCATGTAGAAGGCATCTCCCCTTCCAGGAATCTTCACGTTCCTTGTGGGAACACTGATCCCATCTAGAACCTCTCCTTCCTGGAATCTTCCGTTGGCTTCTGGAAGCAAGAACACTTCATCTAGAAGCTTTTAATCCTTCAGTAAATCACCTGGACCGTGTAGTTGCTTCCATCCAAGAAACCACAATATTTGGAGAGTCTGGACCTGAATCCAGGCCCTTGGCTACCATGGTTGATTCTTTAAACCACTTAGCCACTCTCCCATGATTTTTGGAGGTCCACTCATGGACCATTGTTGCCATGACGAGGGGCACAATTCCAACAGTTCCTCCACTAGAGTGACTGACTCAAGAGCCAAAGAACTGCTAGACTGGTGGACTCAGTTAGCAAGTTGAGTAACGGGCTACGTTGCCTGGATGGCGAAGTCAGCGACCGACAAAATGGACTTGGTCGCCTGGTCATCAAAGTCAGTGGCCACAGAGGTGGACTTGGATACGTGGTCAATAGTAAGAAGAACAGACTCAGATGGGGGCTGTGGTACAGTGGGGGTGTTCAATGTGTGTGAACACATAAGATATGTGGTTGAATAAGAGACCCTGGACACTGAAAGACTGGGAGCAACGTCACGCACCGGTACAAAGTTTCTCCCAGGTGGTAGTGGTATCAACACGCTCAAAGTAGTCCTGGAACAAATGAAAGGGAGATTGCAAGGAAAAACCTCCTCAAAGAACAATGTGTCATACGACTGAATTATGCGACGCCAAATAACATCCTAGAACTTAAAATCCTTTGACTGATAAGAAATCCCAAGAAAGGTGCAGAGACGACCGTGGGGAGCCAATTTGTGGTCTCGATGGTCCTCTAAGAGCCAGACATTGGCAACTCAATCCTAGACGCGGGCAGGATAATGATTTGCATGCTGTCCACACCCAGATTGGTAGGGTGTGACGAGACAGGGCAAGGGACCGTGGAGAACCCTATTCCAAACCCAAGTCATGTACAACATGGCCTAAACGAAGAATCCCTCGGAAATACCTGAATAAATTTGCATAGTGCAGACCGCATCAGCCATGGTGTTGGTCCAGCGCTCAGAAGCACCATTTTACCTTGGACTATAGGTCAAATAGATCTCATGTCTAACGCCTTGGCTCCTGAGGAAACCATATGCCTTTCCCATGAACTCGCCATCCTTGTCAGAGCAGAATCAAGAAAGGGGATGACCACGCTCGTGCTCTTTGGTAAGGAGCCAATCACGAATCAAAGCCGTTGCGTCACTCTTCTCCCGAAGGAAACGCACCCGTCAAAAATGAGAACAGTTGTCAATGAGGGTGAGCATGTAATGACCACTCTCTGCAAAAGGCTTGACAGGTAAGAGACCCATGAGGTCAGAGTGGACCAGTGCTAGCGGGTGGGAGGCTTAGGAAGAGGAAACAAGATAAGAGGACATGTGCATCTTGCCATGAACACAGTGGATACATTCATTTTTGTAAAGCAACTCAAAGATGGCTGGGTCAAGGCCAAGGGCAGGCTGTGTGCGGAGCATGCTCTAAATGACAGAGCTATGTATGTGGCACAGACACACGCCTCCTGTGGGATGGCTGTTGGGTCATGTCCTTCCCCTTCTTCCCATGTCCCCACTTGCTGCGGCCAGCACCATGTGTGGCTTTGACGGCACCAAGGGCCCCAGATGTCGGAGGCGTAGGAGAGACAAAGCTGACTGTTGCTGGATCTCTATGCTGTATGTGAGTGTCTTGAATCGCCTCCTCCCAATTCAAGAATCGGGAATAGAACCAGGACATCAGAGTGCCTTGGGAAGCCATCGCCTCCAATATCTTGAGGTCAAAGTCAAGGAGGATCTTTTGCACATTCGGGAGTTACAGCATTCTTGATGATAAGAGGAGCAGCTGGCCGAGGTGGACCAGCTTTGCCGAGCCTTCAAAGGAGATCCTACTTGGGGTGTCAATGGGCTATGACAGAATCAAAGTCACCCAAAAGGCAACTGACAATGGCATGGCTAGAGGCATGGTAGGGACGTGTGATGGTACTCCATGCCTCACGGGGTTCACGGTCGATGCCGGCACTATGATCGCAAATGAAGTGCTCCAGGTTAGTGCGATCACTCTTTGGTGCGGCAAAGGCGAGGGTCCTAGCTGCATGGCCTGCGTAGAACAACTGCTTGGGGATGGAGGAGTCATAATTCAGGGTGTAGTAGGGCCGGAGAATCTCACCCTCAGTCCATAGGCAGAACAACAACTCCGAAGATGCAAACTGTCCCACTTCAAGGTGGGGAGGTGGTGTCTCAAAGTCCTCTGGCCTGCGCTGAGTATTAACTGAACTTCCTGGAGACTCTACAACACTAGAAACAGAATACTATTTCTCTTGATGTTGCTAATCATCTATTGCCTATACTGCAGTAGAGACTGTCGGACCAGGCTCGCCAGGGAGAGGCGACTGAGTGGATACAACCATCTAAGAAGACTGTAATGTATCTAAGAGGTTGTGCAAGTCATCAACCTGCTAAAGAGCAACAATTGAGTCAAATGGCAGCATTGCACTGGCAGGGGTTGACAACGTAACACCAGCAGTACCAGGTTTGGCCATGGTAACGTGCTGTGGATGCTGCGTAAAACTATGTTTTCTACTTGGGACAATGCACGTTTCTCAATGAGTTCAGACAAGGAGAAAAATGACTTTTTCACTGTTTTTTCTAATATCCCACAAGATAACATGTATCTCTTTTGGAAATTCCATCGATATGCCTAGTTTTTTCTTCAACTGATGGTTGATGGCCGTCGGCATGTCAGAGCTGCGCGCAAGCCTGTGCAGCTTTTGTGCAACTTTTGTACAGCTTCTGTGGCACTTGCTATGATCCCCGTTGCAATCACCGCGAAACTACTGCTCGCGCCACGTGATACTACTTCAGCGTGCTGCTGTTGCAATCGCTGGAGGCTGCTACTACATTTTTTGTTGCTGTTGTTGCTGCTACTACTGGTCCTACTACTGCTACTCCTGTTTCTTCTTCTGCTGCTACTGCTATTGTTTCTCCTTCTATTGCTGCTGCTGCTAAGGCTACACTGTCGCAATGCTGCAGCTACTGGTGCACGCTTCTCCAGAGACTGTGTGGCTGCTCCTAGTGCGCCCTACTTTTGCCCAGATGTTGTTTCTCCTACCGTGTGGTGTGGCAGACAGCAAGCGAGCGAGCGTGAGTCTGGGACTGTGGGCGGTTGGACGAGATGGCTTGAGGGTCAGAGACCCTCAAGCACCGCGGTTTTGGCCTTGTCGGCCAGGGATTCCGCCCAATCCACTACATTGGTATCAGAGATCCAGGGCTCGAATCCCACGTTGGGATTACCGGAGATGCCGAGGCGGCTCTCACTCCTAGTGGGGGGGGAGTGTAGCATGGCAGTGCCACGCCGACCGGTTGAAGGAGCCACGTGGCCCGAGCGGGGTCACCTGGGACTGTGGGCGGTTGGATGGGATGGCTTGAGGGTCGGAGACCCTCAAGCACCGCGGTTTTGGCCTTGTCGGCCAGGGATTCCGCCAAATCCACTACATTGGTATCAGAGCTAGAGAGCTAGCGCTCTGGTTGTCGACGCGCATGGGAACAGGAACTGCTGCACTCCCACTCATCTCTGCCATGAGACGCTGGAGCCAAACTGCTTCCTTGGCTCCAAAGCTGAGAGAGACGTACTCAGCTTCTGTACTGGAGGTGGCCACGACCACCTGCCGCTTGCTGCACCAGCTGATGGCACCTCCATTCATGAGAAACACATGTCCAGAGATGGACTTGCGAGTCTCAGGGATGGAGGTGCCATCAGCTGGTGCAGCAAGCGGCAGGTGGTCGTGGCCACCTCCAGTACAGAAGCTGAGTACGTCCCAATTGTTTCTTTCCCAATTGTTGGGAAAGGAGCCATCCGGCTCAGTTTCGGGTCCACAAGAGCAAGTTCCAGGAAGCTACCAGATGCCTACTCCGATTGTCAATCCGACTTCACCATTGGAAAGATCAGGTGGCAAAATGTCTACGGTCCAAGTTTCAGCCCGATCCAACGGTCGGATTGGGAGATATCAATTTTCGAAGTTTCGGGGGTCATGGACCGTCGATGTGTGGGTGGGCATGGGTGATGGCTCCATGCCTTAGCCTGAGAAAAGAAAAAGGCAAGAGGTCCAGGGTCAGGACCTGATAGGAGAAATATCCAAAAAGGTCCTTGGTCTTAGGATTGCCTTGTCAGAGTGTGCTGACTAGGATAAAGGTACCTCTCCTTACTTTTTAGGTGAGGTGAGATCCTTGTGTGCTAGCCATGGACACATGGCGATTCTCCATGGGTTTGTGGGTTATGTGACCACTAGGAGTGTGCCATGAGAGCATTCTCTAGCTCTCTAGGTCGTGTGTGAGTGGTCAGCCTGATTGCTAGGCTGATTTCCTCCCTTGTGTGAGATTATGGATTCTAGTGTGTGAGCCTTAGCCTCCATGGCTAAGTGGTGTGGCTTGTGAGAGGGCTGACTTGCCCAAGCTCTAGCTCTATATGTACTCCATCATTTTGAGTGATTGAACAACCATTCTTCAGCACAAGTGATGCCCTT
>SZWC01005505.1:104516-117146 GCA_023375785.1 Penium margaritaceum
GACACCTTCCCTCCTACTAGAAGCAAGCTGAGGAATCTAGGAAGGGGCAGAAGCTTCTAGACGAGGGAAGGGATGCCTTCCTAGGTGGGAAAAAGGATAGCCTACCAATAGACACTCTAGAAGCCATAGAATCTGCTAGGAAGCTTCAAATTTGGCATGCTTTGGTGTTCTCGAAAGCTTAGATCAGTGGCTATAAAATGCCAATTCTTGTGAGACTTGATCAAGTGTACATTCCCAGTCAATTCAGGCCAAAACTATTGCCTCAATCTCTGACCAGTTTTCTGCCATCCTTGGAACTAGTTGCCTCCATAGTTTCAGTCTCTCCAAAAAGAGTTGGTGGTGTGAACCAGCCACTGCTAGGGACCCTCCAGGGTGTACACTCACCCTCAGGCCAACATAAACTACATTGAAAAGCTCTTCAGGAGCTCTATTCTTTAATTTCAGCTCCTCTAAGATTCTTCCACTTCCCAGGGGGTGAGGTTGATTTTCCTTGGATGGGATGGGGAGTGCCCACCCCCCAAACCATCACCTTCCCCCTCTACTCAAGACGCCCTCCTCCATCGTTCAACGGAAAATTGTGAAAGTATTTTTGCCTAAGAGAGAAAACAATCACGGCCTGAGAGGATAAGAAAAAGGAGGAAGGTAATTTCAGAAGGAATCCGCGTGGTGTGGTCCCAAAGTTTTTCTGATCGTCTCTAGTGGTTCATGTCTTCTGTTCTGGGCGAGTCTGAGACTGAGCGTGAGCTTTCTGGTCGCCTCACGCTATGTGAGAAGGCATTTAGAGACAGTCACTTTTGCGAAGGGAATAACACAATTTTGCATTAGTTTTTTAGTATGGACATGATCACAACATATATAGGAATACTCATGAGCTTTCCAACGCACCAAACTGCGCGCAATTTGGCCAAGCGTAGCCCAAGTTACGCTTGCCCAAACGCAGGTCTCACCCACCACATAAACGCTTAACGCCTCCATGGCGCGCACACGCCGTGGTGCCTTCTTTCACGTACAAAGTGCCTTTCCCAAGGCGGAGATCCCGATTCACATGGTGTAGGGGTCCCCTGCACTGTTTCCATGCACCTCCCCCACTTTTGGCTCGCGTTTGGTGATGGGGTGTGGCAAGGTTCGAAACCTGTCCGCGGACCTGCAGTCAGTGTTTTGACCAAGTCCCCGAGTAACAAAACGTACTACTCAGTTTCGGACGCCGAGCCCAACTTCCACCGGATTCATATACCACTCGATACTTGTCGTGTTGCCATGACAAGTATTGAGGGAGATATGGCCTTCCAAAGTTGGGATGTGCGCAGCAGCTGTGTGAGCCGGCTGCGACTCGAAATCCAGTGGATAATCAATCGGACCGAGTAACAAGAATACCATCTGGAAAAATTGCTCCGGAAGGCCTGCCGAGGCGTCCGGTGGATAATCCACCTAATCAGGTGGATCATCCACCGGATCCTATAGTGCAAGTTGTTACTGAGGGACTTAGCCAAAATCATGGCTCGGCGTCCTTGGGCACAACTCCTATGGTGAGGAGGAGGGGAGGAGGCTCAACTCTATTTCAGAGGAAGTTATTACTTGGCCAAGGAAGACCACAAGACAAGAAAAAAGACAAGAGAAGTAAGCAAACAGTGTGTGAGGGCAGGAAGTCTGAAATAGAGTTGAGCCTCCTCCCCTCTTCCTCACCATAGGAGTTGTGCTCAAGTGTGTGTAACTTCTTTTTCCTTTTGGTCTTCATTCTGTTTTCCTAGAATTTCTAGCTTGCCTAAGGCTGTGTGAC
Source organism: Penium margaritaceum (assembly GCA_023375785.1). Lineage (NCBI taxonomy): Eukaryota > Viridiplantae > Streptophyta > Zygnematophyceae > Desmidiales > Peniaceae > Penium > Penium margaritaceum. Next base: position 106,294 of record SZWC01005505.1, read on the forward strand.
ACGGCGTAGGGTTTTGCTTAGAGTCCATGTGATTGTGCTGACCATGGCAGCACAGAAAAATAGTGGTTTTCTACCATATGATTGTGCCGACCATGACAGCAGAGAAAACAATGTTTTTCTACCATGTGATTGTGCCAATCGTGGTGGCCTAGAAAGATAGAAATAAATCTCGTAGTTGCCTCACCCATTGTGAGAGCAAGGTGACTTCAGGAGGCGATACCTCCTTGAGGCCATAGGGTGATCTTCACAATGGTCTTCATGTGCTAGTTACACGAGCGACCAAATAGCAAGAGCCGGACCGTCCAAGACCAACAAGGGCAAGGTGGTGACAACATCACCACATGCACTCAACAGACTCTAGATTTTTGGAGCCACCACCGCGAGCATGGTTGCCAAACCAAAGACAACCGTACCGCCAAAGGCAATCCTCACAAAGCTTGGTGACATTGAGAAGTGTGTGGAAGCCACAAAAGTGCTTGACGAGCACGTCAAGCACTTTGACAAAAGATGTGGGTGCAACAATTTGTGTGTCAATATTTGTAGCTACTATAGCAATAGGTCCAGCTACAACTTTTGTCTGTGTGTAAGCCTCAATGGCACTCCCTGCCAACGTGGAGGTGGGGACACAAGATGCACAAGCTACGACTGCAAATGTGGTGGCAGTTGCAATAGCAGTGTCTATAACAGCAAAGGCAGCACGTGTGAGTCTGCAAACAAGGTCAATAGTGTCCTGATGAAGCAAGGCATACAGGCTTTTTGTAGTGACGTCCACCTCAGCGGCGTCGTGCAGCTGCTGGACCCTCCGGAGGAGTGTGGGTGAGAGGTGCTTACCGGGTATTATTGCATAGATTGTGAAGACAATATTGAGGTAGTCATCACAAATACGATGCTGATGCGCCAAAAAATCCTCATAGTACCCCACAATTTGCACTGCATCGGGTACCTCAAAGTACGCTAGCATCGATGTGCACATCACCACGGTGGTGTTTTTGTTGCGGCACAAGAGGGACAGCTGTGTCTGCTACTGTTGTTACTACGAGGTTGAACAATGCACCCACTCTGCTACAAAGTTTCTCTTTGTGGCAATGTTGCAACTTTCTACTAGTGCTGTGTCACTGTTGCATGTAGTGCTGTTGCAGTGCGCTAGTGTTGTGGCCAATTGATGCTGCTTGTAGCTGTTGTTCCTACAGCCTGCTATTGCTGCTGGTGGAATTGCTACAGCTATCGAGAAGCGATCAATGTGTTTCGGCAGCCTTGTGGGCTTGTCGAGAACTAGGAGAGTTTTTCTCGGTGAGTTGAGACTTCCGATGTTCGGAAAGCCGTTTGTGATGTGTGGACGATGATTTTGAGTGTTTCTAGCACTGCTCGTATTTTCTTTGTGGTCGAGACCCGGGCACTCGGAGAGCTGTTCCGGTGCCTCCAGAAGACCACCTTTGTTGTTCTCGTGGTGTATGCAGTGTGTTCTCCCCGCTTACTCATTTGGGTTCAGCAGGGGTGACGGGGCCCGATGCGGCTAGCCGCCAGCGTCCCTACATAAGCCCGCTAGGGGCTCATTTGAACTTTCTCCTTGTTCTTTCATACTATGTGTTCCAAACTTTGCCAAACTCTTGCCGTTTTGCAATGCACTCACACATAGAGCTTGTGTCCGTTTTTGCATGGGCCTGCATGCCCAAATCGATTTCTAACGAATTCCTAGTTAATCCCCAGTACCAACAGTGCCCGAAAATCATGAAACTTAGACCCTAGGCATAACATGGCGCTGCGAACGCAATAATGCAGTCGGACATGGCGCTAGACGAGTACGGACAGCATATGGAGTGAGCAGATGGAGTGAAAATGACTGCTGGCGGCACAGCTGCCTCAGCACATTGTAGGGAGGAGGCTCCAGCAAACTCGGTATAGGCCTTAGCCTGCGTTGGTTCCACAAGACGACACTCCAGCAGCGATGCGTCTCATCGTTAGTCACCTGCACGCCGATGTACACAATCCTCAAGGACACAACGGAGTACAAATAAAAGATGTGTGAAAAAACAAACATTCCTTGCATCTCTCGGCGTTAGTCACTCCTTCATCATGGTTGTTTACCTCAGAATGTTTTGGGGTAGGTGCATGTTATTCTGGGTGTTGATCCTTAGTGAGCGACCGTGTCGGTGTCTGGCCTCACACTGGTGAGAAGCCACCCTTGAGTTATTTTGAGAGGCCGCACTCAATCCCCTCGTGGCGGTGCATGTTCACTCGAGCAGTTGCTCGGTGTGGGTGTGCACTCATCGGTGACTTAGACTCTCGCTCCCCCGTCCAACTCTTGTCTTGGTTGTAACTCCTGTTCCCTGTGGCAAACCCTATCACAATTGGAAATATTTTAGGGCATGCACGCCCATGCAAAAACAAACATGAGCTCTATGTATGAGTGCGATGCAAGACTGCAAGAATTTGGCCAAGTCTGGAACGCTGAATATAAAAGAACAAGGAGAGAGAACAAATGAGCCCCTAGCGGGCTTAAGTAGGGGCGCCGACAGCTAGCCGCACCGGGCCACGTCACTCCCGCTGAGCCCAAACGGGTCAGTGGGGAGAACACACTGCGTACACCATGATAACAATAACGGTGGTCTCCTTGAGGCACAGGAACAGCTCTCCGAGTACCCGGGTCTCGACCACCGAGAAAATAAGAACAGTGCCAGAAAATCTCACAATCAACGTCCAGACATCACACACAGCTTTCCGAACATCGGAAGCGCTAGTGAAACCACCGGGTCTTCTCGTTGCACCGGTATAGTCCACCGGGTGCGCGGGTCTCAACCCACCAAGAAAACTATCCTAGCTCCCGACAAGCCCACAGGACTACCGGAACGCATCGACCGCAACTCGCCGGCGCTGTCGTGTGTGCTGGAGAAGTCTCGTGACACTCCGAAGGCCTGTCGTGTCGTCACGCTCTCCTCCATCATATACCCCCAACGTCGGTACATGGATAATCCATCAGCGTCGGTCGTGACGGGTGGAAGCCACACAAACCAACACTCCCCCTGGCAGGCATGGCCGTCAGCGCCAGAAGAAAGTGAGCCAAGGCATGTAACAGCAGCATATGGCAAGCCATAATATGCATGAGTGAACTCACACACACATGCATCTGCTATCCATCTAGGGTCTCCCTGGACACTGGCACAGCCCACCAAGTATCTGGGTCTCGACCATGAGAGGAGTAATGCACACGCACACAAACCAGTGTAATGCACATCATACACATGTCAGACGACAAGATGGTCTCCTCGTGACAGTGGCGGTACCAGGGCCCGAGTCTCGACCGCTACGAGCAATCCAACACAATAGTATCATCATCCAAACACAGGATCATGGGAGGATCTCCTCGTAACACGGGTGCAACGCACCACGTGTCCGGGTCTCGACCAACAGCTCGCATGAAAATGCCACACACAATATACCTACACACCAAGACACACGATCACATGGTCTCCTCGTGACATTGGTACAATGCACCAAGTGTCCGGGTCTCGACCAACAGTGTGCTACCATCTATATGCAGGTGAGCAGGTATGTAGCATGAGCCACATGCGAGATGCTGTAGATGCTCACAACAGAGCATGGACCTCGCCATGCATCTCCCATGATGTCGCGTCAGGTCGAGGTCCGCACAACACTCCCCCTGGGCAGATGAACCTGGCAGCGATGTCCTCGATGGAGATGTTGATGTCGTAGCTGAACAGATCCTGGGCAATGAGTCATATGGTGTATCCATCATGTAGAGATAGCACCCCCTGTCACCTGCGAGTCGACTCCCTCCCTCAAAGACAAAGTGGTGTCTCCGCCTACGACTCCTCACGTGAATCTGCATCACCTGGGGTACCAGTCCTTGCGTGACTTCCAAGGCTCCCAACTCATAGTCTCTCCTGCCTCTGCACTGCCGTGATGCATCTGTGTACGCCGGAGGAAAGGGAATGGGCGAGCAGCACGCGTGCGTGGATGAAGTGGCGGAGTGGCCTCTGATACGGGATAGCACACCTTGAGACACAAGGGTGTACTACTAGAAGAGGAGAGCTGGAGCGACGAAGCGGATCACCACTCGTGGATGAAGATGACGATGGGGCAGGTGAGTCAGGTGGATGAAGGTGTGTGACGGCAGTAGTAGAAGAAGGAGGAACGATGATGGGGTCAACAGGAGCGAGGATGACGGAAGCTGAAGGCACGCTCACCTCTCCTATAGTAGTGTCCCCAATGGACGTCATACTCGGAGCTCGTACAAGATCCTCCCCGGGTATAGGTATGTCAGATGCTGCTGGCGGAAGGCTCCTACCGATAGCAGTGATGCTGTCCTCCTCTGAGAATCGCTCACGCGCTGCCGTCATCTCCCACTGAAGCATGACCACACGCTCGTGCAGATCAACATGATCTGCCTCGGACATGTCGAGGTGGCCCATGTCGACCTGGTGTAGAATAAACTCTGCCTCACTGGATGCTGTACATGCATACTGCACAAGTCGTGAGTACATCGCCATCTGCATCTCTACTACTGAAGACGATGGAACTGGTGCTGCTCCATCCTCCTGGGGTCAACCAAGCTTGCAATGTGCTGAGACGCTGGAACATCGGATGCAGCTGTAGGTGTTGCATCCACATCACAGCTCGTATTTGTCATGCGAGGAGTGAGCGGTCGCATGCCGAGAGAGAAGGAGAAGGAGGAGTTGTCAGAGTTTGTAGAGCATGTGGAAACGTCGTCCGTGCAAGTACTGCCACTCTCGCCGTCGATGTCATCAGTAAGGTCACCAAGAGGTGAAACCGAGGGGGTAGAACTCTGCTCCTACTGACGAGGTGACTCCATCTGCATGTATGGATCTGCTTCAGTATCCTCGACTGCCGCCACAATCGACACAGGTGTACAGGGCTCCGGCTCGACAATGTCCGTCAAGGCGACCAATAAGCGCAGCTGGCGCTCACGCACTGTCTCGCCGGGAAGGCTGGTCGCTGCCACCTGCTCAATAATGGAGTGAAGACCACCATCTGACTCCGTCATGTGTGTCGCTGCTCCGTTCTGTGCACGGGACGTAGACTCAGGGAACATGGGTGACTCCTGACGTTGAAGCTGGTGCTCAGGTAGCGCAGATGACATGGTGAAGCCTGCTGAGTCTGCTACAGCACGTCTCCCAATGACACCTCTCAAAACTACTCCTCTCAAGAATGCCTCAACCTCCAAAAGACCAACCGGCCGACTCTGCTCATGCACTATGACTGCTGTCATACTGGTGTGAATCTCGTGTGCCAACGCCCCCAGAGATTCGTGTGGGGTATCCCGATCCGCGCGGGACTCCTGTGCCACCGCCAGTCTGCTACTGGTTGGAGTCGCTAGTGGCACCGTCCAAAGACGCCGTGCCTGCGCTCCTCCTAATGTCACCTGCTGCTGTGGAAGATCTAGATCCAACTTGGACGATGAAAGGCAACTCTCCACCATTAACGCCATGTCGGGGTCGGACTCCATGCCATGTGATGTCACCGTGTCATCTGAGTCTACTTGAGCTACCGCTCGGGCATTACGGCCCGGCGCGAGTGCGGATCCTGTCGCTACGGTCACATCAGACAATGCGCGGTGACCACACTCCCCCTCGAGAGGTACAGCAACGGAGGCCGAGGAGGTGGAGGATGTATAAAAACTGGCATGAGCAAACCATGCGGAGCGCTGATGCAGACATCGCGGAGTCACTCGACTGGAATGACTGCATGAAGACATGTCATCCCGAGATGGCGTCTTGGTCGCAGTAGAGTGGAGGATTGAAAGAATGGTGGCAGCCTGGGACTCGCTAGCAGATGGAGCTGAAGGTACACCATCAAATGAGGAAGGAGGAGAGGATGGAGGAGATGTGATCGAAGAGGTCGTCGACAAACGAGTAGCAGAAGCACGCTCAGTGACGACGAGGTCACAAAGCCACTGCACCGTCTGCCGGAGGCCGTGGATCTCAGCGAATATGCTCGCCAGAGGTCCAGCTAAGGGATCTACCAACGCCGGAAGATCCGTATGCCGTGGAGGACGCAGGCTCGGACGAGGCTGTAGCCAAGGTGGATGCCAGCCGGGAGGGCGCGTCCAACAGCGACGCCAACCATGACGTTCATCACCACAGTAGTTGCAGGCAAACGCGCAAGGCGCTTGCTCAGATGTCCGCGCACTCATCTCGTGCGCTGGACGATGGATAGGTACCGAGGGCACCTACTCCCGGTGGTAAACACCAAGCCACGGGAGAGAATGAGGCCAGTAGGTACTATCGCTCCTGGAGGTCACGGCGTCCGGGTCAGCAAACGTGACCAGACAAAAAACTGCACAACCACAGCATGCCCGGAGCCTACAATCTGACTAACTGCGGTCGCTAATGCTACTGCCACTAATAGATCAAAGACTTCTCCAAGACGAGAAGGGATGGCAGCTAGAGGTGTGGCTGCTGCTCCAAGCGGTAGACGATCCAGCCCTCAGAGATGGTCAGACTCGAATCCGCCGTCGATCCTATATAGTGAAATGCGCGTACCAATCCACGGGCCCCAGGAAGACGCCGGTATAGGACGCGTCTCGAAGCGGAATCGCCGTCGACGACAGTCCGCTGTCGGCTGAGAAGGCAAAACTGCAAGCTCTCGCGCAGCCGCCGCACTATGTAGTCGTCGACACTCCACCGCCTGATGCTGCTATTGCAGTTATGAAAGCTGCTGCTGCTGCGGCGGTGGTAGTTGGAAGATTATCCCTTTTTTTTCTTTTGCTGTTTGTTTTTTCTTCTCTTTTTCTTTCTTGCCCTCGGCCACCCCCTCCCTGTTTTTTTTCCCGTTTCCCTCACCCGCCACCTTCTAATTCTCTATCTCTCCCCCTTTTTTTCATCCCTCCTTTTTTTCTCTTTCTGGTTACCCCGGGTTTGACCGTCACCCGGTTCTAGATTGCCCCTTAGAAAGGGGGCAGGTCAGGATTTTGGGGGGGAATAAAAAAAATGAGGGGCGATGTCAGGTTGCCCCCCCCCTCTTCGCTCCTCGCTCGCTCGCAAAAAAAAACGAGCGAGCGAGGTGAGCGAGCGAGCGAGTGAGTGAGGAGGCAAGGGGGGTGGGGGAGTCATACCCCTCCCTTCGTCCGTCGGCCGACGGAGCCGACGGGCCCCTCCGAGGGGCCCATCGGAGGGGCTCGACGGGGCCCTCCGAGGGCCCCCTCGAAAGGAGGGGAAGGGGGCGAAAGGGGCCGACGGGCCCTCCCCCCCCCCCTCGGAGAGGCCCCCTAATGGGGGACGAGGGAGCCCCTCCAAGGGGGCGGAGGCCCTCACAGGAGGGTTGCGAGGCCCTCCAGCAGCAGCAGCAGCTGCAGCGGCGGGTGCAGCTACTGCAATTGCTGCTACTGCTGCTGCTTCCACCGCTGTTGCTGCTGCTACTCTGCGCAGCAGCAGCTGCTACTCAATGCTGCCACCGTTGCTGCTGCTGCTGCTGCTTCGGCTGCTGCTGTTGCTAAACTACGCAGCAGCTGCTATTGCTAAACTACGTAGCAGCTGCTGCTACTGCTTGTTGCTACCGCCGCTACCGCTTGCTGTTGCCGCCGCTGCTACTTGCTGCTGTGTGCTGCTGCTCCTACCACCGCCGTTGCAGTGGCTGCTGCTACTGCTGCTATGTGCTGTTACTAGTGATGCCGCTGCTACACCGGCTGATGCGCTGCTACAACTGCTCTTGCTGCTGCTGCTGCGCCGCAACTGCACTGGCTGCTGCTGCCGCCGCTGCTGCAGTGGCTGCTGTTGCTTTTGCTCTTGCCGCCGCGGTCGCTATTGCTGCTGTGTGCGGCTCAGCGCCCATGTGGCGTTCACGTGCAATTGCTTTGCGCTCCCTCAGGCTGCTGCCAGCGTGGCGCCACGTGACGCGTTATCTTTGCGTTCCGTGCACTGCTGCTGCTTCTGCTACTCACACGCCCCCCTGTGCTCTGATACCAAATTGGAAATATTTTAGGGCATGCAGGCCCATGCAAAAACGAACATGAGCTCTGTGTGTGAGTGCGATGCAAGACGGTAAGAATTTGGCTAAGTCTGGAAGGTTGAACATAAAAGAACAAGGAGAGAGTACAAATGAGGCCCTAATGGGCTTAAATAGGGGCACCGGCAGCTAGCCGCACCGGGCCCCATCACCCCCGCTGAGCCCAAACGGGTCAGCGGGGAGAACACACTGCGTTCACCATGATAACAACAACGGTGGTCTCCTCGAGGCACCGGAACAACTCTCCGAGTACCCGGGTCTCGACCACCGAGAAAATAGGAACAGTGCCAGAAAATCTCAGAATCAATGTCCAGACATCACACACGGTTTTCCGAACATCAGAAGCGCTAGTACAGCCACCGGGTCTCCTCGTCGCACCGGTATAGTCCTCCGGGTGTGCGGGTCTCAACCCACCGAGAAAACTCTCCTAGCTCCCAACAAGCCCACAGGGCTACCGGAACGCATCAACCGCGTCTCGCCGGCGCTGTCGTGCGTGGTGGAGAAGTCTCGGGACACTCCGAAGGCGTGTCGTGTCGTCACGCTCTACTCCATCATATACCCCCAACGTGGGTATATGGATAATCCATCAGCGTCGGTCATGACGGGTGGAAGCCACACAAACCAACAATCACATCCATGGCGTGGGACACTCTCACTATGGCCCTCACACTTCTCTATGAGCAAAGCAAGTTATTACCGACACCCAATACATAAGCCCTCTGTAGGGATCATTGTACGCTCTCCCTTGTTTCTTCATTCATGTGTTCCAGCCTCTACCAATTCTTGGCGCTGCAACTCTGCCACTTACCACGAGAGCTCGTGTGTTATCTAACATGAACCTACGTGCCCTGAGGAATCTTAGCGGTAAAAATCTCCCAAATGCTTCTTGAGCTCTACAAGCTCCGCGGTAAAAGTCCACTTCATTGGTCGTGACCTTGGCACCACGTTGATCTTGTTGCTTGTTGTGCCACAGCCACAACTCCCTCTGGAGACTTGTGCGCATTGTTTAGTTTGTGGTAGTCACATGTCAACAACCATATCCAATGGTGGCGGTTAGTTTCGGGAATCTCATGTGTATGGCCTTGCAGGGTACCATAGACATCACATATGGTTGGCACATCAAGGTTGTACAACACACTTGTATTTCTTAAGTACAGATTGCCAGTACAGACTACATGGGGTAGGGTAGGTTTGAACGGTTCTCATTGTTGCAACTGTCATACACTTTTCACGTCTTCAAACCCCTCGTGCAGTCAGTACTAGGTTGCCTGCCAGAACACATCAGAGATATGAAATGTTAGGCATACATTGGCGGCCACTTTTTAAATGTCACCAGCCAACTTGCGGGGAGCACAATTCATCTCGGGCTGAAATGGCCACATGCTTCCACTTTATGGTCAAAACCACTGGTTGCTGCTAGACGAACAAAACAAGAAATCCACAAACAAGGGGCATAAAGTGACGGAGTGCCCACTATGGCTGGCCTCATGCGTTGAGGCCAATCGCGCTGGCACAGCTTAGATAACGGTTCCCGCAGGGATGAGGGCATCCTTGATGATGGTGACAATGCCGCTCTTGATGAAGAACCCATCCGTCTCCCTTGCTGCCTCCTCCACTCCGTCAACATTTACAATCTGCACATAGGCAACCAGTTGCACACAAAAAGAATCGGCTTGTCACCATCATCAAGGATGCCAGTGCAACACCACCTGCCAGCGGAATCACAGCTGCACGAGTGCATCACACCGCTCAGGGCACTGCCAAACTCTGCGACAAGCCAGTCCGCAGCAGCGGAGGACGAAGTGTGCAGAGTCGTTATCGTCCGAGCTATGGCAGCAAGGGAGGAGGCACGGGCACATGTGCTAGCTTCAGGACTTCAGCCGGTGGCAGCTGCCCCTCGTTACAGTCACGCAGGCCACTGCCGTGTTTGGCAGTGAGCCCTCTTGTTCTTTGAGAACCGCAGCGCTGATGCTTGCTGTGCTACTCTTCAAACGACCTGTGTTTCCATGAGTGGGCATTTTGAGGGGAGAGAGGGGTCCTGTGTGTGGAGGGGGAGGGGGGGAAGGGGGAGATGTACCTGGACATTGGCACCAATGCGAGCATTTTTGTCCACAATGGCGCGTCTGACGACAGCGTCGCGGCCAATACCAAGAGGGACTCCTCCCGCCAGCTCCAACGCCGCACGCTGTGCCGGCGTCTGCATGGGAAGGGAGAGCCAGGTTTCAGCACAGCACAGGACATGGCTCCATCAGCGATAGGGAGAGGGACGCAGCGAGGGAGAAGGGCGAAGATGGAGGCGGAGGGAAAACAACGAGTGCACTCCACACACAGGTATGCACAGACACAAGACACCTATTGACACTGACGAGCGCAGACCCAGGCATGCATAGACACAGGCATGCACAGACGCAGGTATGCACAGACGCAGGTATGCACAGACACAGGTATGCAGACGCAGGCATGCACAGAAGCAGGCATGCACAGACACAGAAATGTATTGAGTGAATGAAGAAGTTGCACACACCTCGTAGTAGTCAGCACCCATGAGCAGCGAGTCCTCAATCACTGCCCCAGAACCGATGAGCGAGCGCAGACCAACGACCGAGTGATGGATCTTCGAGTCCTGCGTGCATCACAGCGAAGGGGAAGGCGGGAGGGCATGAACGAGAAGTAGGAGCGCTCCCCTGTTGCACATCAGTCACTGCGCTTGTGAGACACAAGGGTTCTGCATGCTTGCTCCACCGAGCATCCTTGCATGCTTCCTGCACCGTTGCACCCTCGTACACTCACCTCACACGCCAACGCACCCTCCTACTCTTGCAGCCACACGCCCATGCACCCGTACACACCCTCAAACCCCCCCCCCCCCC
>SZWC01005505.1:123675-154431 GCA_023375785.1 Penium margaritaceum
TGGGGTGGGGTGGGGTGGGGTGGGGTGGGGTGGGGTGGGGTGGGGGTGGGGTTGGTGCGTTGGGGTAGGGTGGGGTTGGGTAGGGTGAGGTGGGATGGGGTGGGGTGGGGCAAGGCGGTTGCGGCGAGCCAAAGCGACGCCAGGCGAGTTGAGGTGCAACAAGGTGTTCATGGGAATGCGCACTGCTCCACCCCACTCGACGGCCCAAATGGCACTCCAACACACTGCAGCGGCCGTGCCTGTAGCACCAGCACAGGCAGACAGAGGAGCGAGTGCGTATGCGCATGCGCATGCGCATGCGCCCTCGCACGTCCTCAGCACAAGGGGAGCCACGTCGTCAGTGTGCCGCTACTCTCTGGTCCGGAGTGTGAGGGGGTGGAGGGGGGAAACATTGGCTGCATGGGGCGGGCATTTGCTCTTGGAAAGCCGGTGGGTGCCAGACCACCCGAACGAGCAAAAAACTGCTCGGCGTACAGTAGGCACTACTTTCTCTTCAAGAGCACTTCTGCGAACTCTACGTCGGGTGCAGCCTCTTCGATAAACGACGTCAGCCACCCTTGACACGACCACGCACGAGAAAGTCGTGAAGACTTGAGCAAGCCTGCCTGCCCGACGCAGCAAGCCACGTACTTGGCTGATGTCGGGGCCGATGGGGCCGGGCTTGGCGGAGTCTGACACGGCGCGAGGCGTGGCGAGGGTAGAGCGGCGGCTGCTCCTCTGGCTCAGCTTTGCGCTGGCGGGGGCAGCGGCGACCTTGGTGCCGGCGACGGACGAGGAGAAGGAGACAGAGGAGGATGTCGGCAAGAGAGCAGTGCGCTGTGCAGTCTCGCTGGCCGCTGCGGTGGCGGCCAGGCCGACAGTGGGGGCGGCGGCAGCCATGGCTACGCGGTTCTGAGTGCAGGAGTGGTGGGGACGAGTCCGAATCTGCGCGAGCTCAACAGAATGGGCCGAACTGCAGCGGACGTAGTGTCGCGTTTTTTTTGCCGTGCTCGCCTTCGCTCCCGTGTTGAGTGCGAGAATGGAGGCCACTCGGCGGTGTGGTGTGCGCTGCGAGCGTCACGCGGCCGCAGCTGGCTGGTCCGGGCCAGACCGCGATAGCGACTAACGGGTGGAGCGCAGGCGCGCGAGATCCATGAGCGGCTGCCATGGCGTCATGGCGTCATGGCGTCATGGTGGGCGTGGTGGGCAATTCAGAGGGACGAGCGGCGGCCATAGGTCAGGGCACCATTCTCAAGGCAAATGCCCGCATGCCCACCCGTTCACAGGCTCGCCAATCCCAGCCCCACCCCCCGCGGACATGCCCACCGCCATCCCTTCACAGGGGGAGCAAACGCGGACGGAATCTTCCCGCCCAGCTTGCCACACCGCGGACCACCGCGATCCGCCGGACAGCACGGCGTCTACCGTCGGCCGGAGCGATCGTGCGCCCGCACGATATTTTTGCCATCCCGCGCACAAAAGATGCGGCTGATGTGGCGACTTGACGCAGCATCCCACTATCTATCCGTTTCAGAGTGAAAAAGAAAAGGTTGGCACCGCATACTCGACTCCCCTCTCGTGCGAGAGCCACCCATCCGGAATTCCTCCCCGGCTCATGTGACAGCGCATGGTTTGGCGGATGACAAATGGATTCCACGTGGCCCATTAGCCACATCGACTGCCTTCCACTGGTGATCCGGTCGCGACTTCCAAGATCGTCTCGACCTGCTGGCCGTGCGTTTTGTGGGTGGCCCGAACGTGGTCCGGACACTATCGTGGGGCTGTTCACCGGGATGCCTCTTCAAAAGCACGAAGATGAAGGACTGTATGGGTTACTTTTCACAGCTGGTCGTAACAAAACTGCGGCCGGCAGGAGCCATCTCGGCACTGCACAAGATCCTTACATGTACCCGATACCTATGATATCAGATTAACAGTTATGGAATGGTTCTGCATCTTTTGATGAATTATTCTGCGTTCATATAAGGGGGATTATATTTTTCTAACATGGAGTTAATCTGAAAAGCATACTTTGTTTTCAAAGTAATCTACTTTTTACCATGTTCACGAACAAATCTTCTAGATAAAGACTAGAAGGAAAAAGGGCATGAGTCCTTTCATAATTTAAGGATGATTCAAACAACTGGATCTTCCTTCATGAAAATTATTCCTAATTCGTCTTGGGGTCCCTCTGTCTTCTACGTCGTAACACAAGTTTTTGAAGAAAGTAAAGATATCCATGTTTCACGCACTAAGGACGTCATAACCCACATTTAGGAGGTAGCGTGTATTGAGAGGCACGGTGAGGGAAGAGAAGAGTGACATTCTCAGTGATGGTTGAGAATAATGGAGCAAAGACATGCAGTATTTTTCTGTTGATAAAACGTAAAGTGAGTCGAGTCACCAGCAAATAAGGTGGTGTTCGTCCGAAAAGGAGACAAGAGCCAGAAAGAAGTGAGCTCGATCTAGCTTGAGGCTCGCTCCCACTGTGCGCTACTGTGGAGATCGAACCAGCCCCCTACCCTTTCTTATCCCAACTCAAACGACAATGCATCAACTACATGTATAACCCGGTAAGTACAGAACTCCCACCAGGTCTACAAAAGGCAATGTGAATAGTAGGAACGAGCATGAGTGGTTCTGATGTTCCATGGCTCGCGACCATGTCTCAGCGACTATGTATGTGTCGTGGTTTGTGACATTCCTATTGACATGTACAGGTTACTGTGACCACTCGGCCGTGTCCATGCTCATGCACATCCTTGACGCGGACCCAGGTGGCACCGGGGCGTATTCTGGTGGTAGAATACCTGCTCGGAGCTGATGGACGGTCGCCCCTGAGTCTTGGATGATGTCTAGGACCTTCTGCAGTTTTTTTGCAGCTAGTAGAATATAAACGATGGACTGGCCGTAGGCCCAATTTGCATTCTTTTTGCATTGTGTGTCCATCGTTTGTTTCCGGATTCATGCATGTGACCAATCATAGCGTCCGGCTTGAGATTCTGCACGTTTAGGTTCGGACGACGTAGCGTTCTAACTTGTCTACATTGAGTTACGGCCAAAACAGTAGTTTTGGGCCGGTTTTAGGACAGATCTTGCACTGCCACGTGCGACACCTGTCGTGCGCTGCGACAGGTACTTATGTCGTGGACCTGTCATTCATCGTTTCTCTCTGCAAATGCTATTGAAGCATTTTGACAATTTGTCGTGGGTCACCTAGCCGAACCCTTGCCGTTGTGTGCATGACTTGTGACTGTTGTCACCGTCTGACCAGGCATTGACGCATAGTCAATAGCAATATCGCTAGGAAGCTTCCACGCATCTTCTTATGGTATCAGAGCAGCGAGACCCCTCTCGCTGAGCTACGCCGCAGAGATGCAACACTAGCAGCAATAGTGAGAGTCACCGCCGCCGTCGTATCCTGGGACTTGCTGAAGCTGTTTTCAGCAACGACATTAGCACGCAGTCCCCATCACCTCATCGAGTGAGCTACGGCATTTACTAGCTCCAGCAGCCAAGCCGAGCAGTAGTGACAGCAGCACCAGGTGGCAGTAGCAGCTGAATCTGGCTGCTACCTCGTACAATAAAAGAGGAGTAGCAGCTCGCAACAGCAATTTGCGGCGGTGGCTGCGAGCATTGGCAGCGCGCGGCGGTAGCAGCTCATAGCAGCGATGACATCAATAGCCGCAAGCAGTAACAACAGCACAACAGAAGCAACGGAAGCAAGAGCAGCGCAGCAGTGGCATTGTAGCTACTGCAACGACAGTGGTAACAGCTACGCAGCTGCGCAGAAACTGTGCAGCACTGTACAGGCCTGCGTGGCACTGGGCAGGCTTGTGTAGCCCCTATGCAGCCGCGAGAAGGGGGTGATGAGGTCGCCCCCACCAGTCGCGCGAAGTTCGCGTGAGCTTAAAAAAATGTTGACGTAAAATACGCCATCGTAAAAACACTAGCGTTTTTTTGCTAGCGCAAAAAATGCTAACGTCATCGTCAGCTGTGCAGACGTGAACAATTTTGTGGTCAAAACATCAATTTTTTTACCGTTTCAACTCCTCGACAAATATTGTCGGTTTCTTGTTTGGAGCATTTTTTACGTTTGGCCCCATACTAAGCGCTGACATGGCTCTGATTGGTGACAAGGAAAAAGGACCACCTGATCCCTCCTCCTCCTGCTCAGGGGTCCTCAGCCGACACTCGCAGGCTATTGAGGACTAGTGGAGTCAGTAGGATGAGATAGGTTGCCTACAGCAACAGTAGACTGACGCCATCCGTATGCTCTCTGACCTGCTTCGGAATCAGTCCACGGCCCCACAGAAGACCTGCGGGGGGTTCGGCGATGTCACACCTTCTGCACAACAGTCAGTATCTACACCAAGGAGAGAGGCACGACAGGACCCGCCACTTCATGATCCTTTGGAGGGGGACCCTGACATGCCAGGCGTGGAGGATGACAGTCCCAAGAGGGAGATTCGCGTACTTCAAGAGCGTCTCCGCCAGCTACAGACGCGTTCTTCTTCCTTGTTCTTGGAGATCTGATCCTCGTGTGAGCCCTTCCTTGGCGACTTTCCTCGTCTCTGTGTCTTCCTCATCCCTCGTCTTTCCCATCTTGTGGTTGCTCTCCCTACGGAGCAGCAACCTAAGGACTTTGAGACACCGCCCCCACGATATGTCAACGAGGACGGCTTTGACTGCTGGAAGACCCTCTTATAGGTCTAGGCCACTTTAGAGGGGGTTTAGCCCTACTACCACAGTCAGGACCAGGTTCTGGACCGTGCTCAAGCGTTGACAGCGGCTCGGGAAATGCGCGGACTCCTTTACGCCATGCCTCGCAAGACTGTCGTGCACTTTTGCCCCTTCCTTGAAGAGGCCGGTACAGGCGCGGGTGTTGACCCACATTGAGTTTGGAGTTGCCATTGTCCCTGCTTGCTGTAGAGACGCACGCCACCCACGCGACTCACATTCGGGCCTTCCACTTCCTTCGTCAAGGACCTGTTGTTCACGGAGCCAATTACTAGCGACGTGCCATGCGCATCTACATGCGCCTTGGGACCTCTTGACGTACACAATTGTGGGCGCTTCGGACACTCATGATCGGAGTCCGTCTTGAGCATGCCGACATCTTCTTCGGGTATAGCTACGCCGCGCTTGAGCCCTTATCCACCTCCCTTCAGCTTCTTCCTTGGGCGCATGAGCTTTTCCTCTAAGTGACTTCTACCTGTGAGGCAACCGTCGCCCATCAGGAGAGTTCACTTGTTGCACCGATGATCACATCAACACCAACGCCTCTCTCGCAGTTCCCTTTTCCATCCTATGGCACGCCCTCCTCTTCCCCTTCCACCCAAGCTACCCGGACAGAGACGCAGGGCGTGGCAATAGTAGCAAAGGGGAAGAAGGCCAAAAAGAAGTGTGGCTTGGGCCAACAGCAATCATAGCAGCAGTATTTATCAGGCGGTAGCAGTGGACATACTGTTCATTCCTACAACCATGGAGGCGCTCACTGCTACACCGAGTGCCAGTTGCCGCTCGACTTGGTGCGAATCACTCGCGGTCTTCAGGCACACAGCAGTCTGCGTCAAGCAGCACAGCCTATGGTCACGCGGCGACCACAAGCACAGCAATTCCCAGTTCCCCACCCAGACCCACATGACTGGACCATCATTGAGCTCTGTCAACTCCTGGCGCTTCGCTCTCAGGGAGGTGCAAGTGTGTCGTTACAACCAGGTTATTCATAGACTGTTTTTTTGTCTGTTCTTGTATCTCGTGATGAATTGTTTGAGGAAGCAGAGTTGACATGTGATGATGATAGGCCTGACAATACAGATTGGATTTTTGATCTCATCTGTGTGCCCATCTTTGTTCTCCCTCCTCTGTTGCCGAGCGCCCGTTTGTAGCCGAGTGTTCCATTGCCCGGTGACATCCTCCAGTCGTGATTCGGTTGGTACTTTGATCATTGATTCCGGTGCCACTCACCACATGACCTGTCATCGTAGTGACTTTGTTGTCCTCAATCGTGTGGCATTTATTCGTTCCATTCGCACAGGCTCTGGTCATTCCTTGCTAGTTGAGGGTGTTGGGGTTGTGTGCTTTGATGGTCCGTGTGGCCCCTTGTATCTTTCCAACGTGCGTTTTGTGCCTGGCCTTGAGCTCAGCTTGCTCTCTTTGCAAGACTTACTCTGATGGGACTCTCTATGGAACACACTGCAGACTCCACGATAGTGACTGCTCTTGATACTCGCATTGTTATTCTTTGTGCCTTCTGTTGTGGATGATCCGTATCGTGTTCCTCGGGTCTCTTCTTCTCCTTGCTCCCCTTCCCCTCGTGCTCGTGTGTTTGTCACTGGTGTCCTGTCTGCTAATTGCAAGCGCCTTCTGCATCGACGTCTGTGTCATGTGGACTTTAACACTATGTCAAAGCTCATTAGGACAGAGCCCACACTCGGTCTTGACGCGGCCTCTTTTGAGAAGCTGCCTAAGACCGATTGTCTATTATGCGCTTAGGGTAAGATGCATCGCTGTACCTACCCTGACTCTCGTTCTTGAGCTCTTTGTCCTCTCAAGCTGGTCCATTCGGACGTTCTCGGTCCTCTCCCTATCGAGTCTTTGTCTGATCGGGGCCGATACGTCTTGACCCTGACCAATGACCTCACCCGGATGCTGTGGGTCTACAGCCTGCGCCAGAAGAGTGATGCCGCTCTAGCAGTTCATCTCTGGCTAGTGATGGCCGAGCGTCAGTCTCGCCACTCATTGCATACCTTCTGCTAACACTGCGGCGGCAAGTTATGTGGTGAGATGGACATTTTATTTACCGAGCGCGGGTTTTTCACCAGGTCTTTGCTCCTACCACTCCTCAGCAAAACGCTGTCTTTGAGCGCTGGAACCACACCATGGAGGATGCAGTTCGTGCTATGTGGTCTGAGTGCGGTCTCCCGGAATCCTTCGCCTTTGAGAGATTTGCCTACGTGAAATTTATCTGGAACTACCTCCCACACAGTCCTCTTCCGGACCACGTTACACCGTACGAGCTCTGGTTTGGCCACCGTGCCGATTTGCGTCTTGCTCGTGTCTGGGACTCAGTGGCTTTTGTGTGGTACACTCAGGATCAACAAGGGTCCAAGGTCTCTCCGCGAGGTCGCTTGTGTGCCTTCATCGGCATCTCCCCGCGGTCGGAGGCCTGGCGATTTTGGGACCCTGCCCGTCGTCGCATTGTTGAGTCCTGCGACATGCTCTTCTTTCAGTCTCTGACCTACAGTGACCTGACCTCGATTGTATCGAAGTCTGTCATGCACGTTCCTACGTGTGAGGTTTCTTGACGGATGGGAGGGTCTGAGCCTAGGAACACCTCTTGTCCAATTGATGTATCCGTTCGAGCCTCCTCCACTTCTTGGCCTACGGCTCTTAATGACCCGGCGATCATGGCTGTCGGTCTAGAGACCTCTCCCGCCCAGCCTGTCTCCTCTCCGGTGCCCTCACGTCCCACAGACACCCATGATACTTTCCCTTTGTCCACCGGTGCTTCTCTCTCCGTGGGTGGTCATACTGGCACACCCAGTCCAGCGTCTCCCATCAATTCACCAAGCTCTCCTCCCACTACATTACTTGCCCCTGTGCCTCAGTCCTCATCGGATGTGGTCATGCCTGTCTCTGAGCCTGCAGTGAGCCCTTTGAGACCAGGCTGTGCGCGTGAGCCCGGTGGTTGTCTTCGACCGTTGGGCTCTGGAACCCAGCAAGTGTCAGGTCTCACACCTAGGCCCTCCACTTGCAGCGTTGTGAGTGGAAATCTTGGCACAAAGGCCCTCGGCCTGAGTGTCCGTATAGATCACACAGAGGTACATCCAGCGTGTCCTGTAGGGCACGATCTGGTCACTTGCAACTTTTTTACCGCTTGTGATGGAGCAGCTGACCTTGTGGTCGTCAAGCCTATTTCTGAGGCGTGTGCACTCGCCACTTAGAGCTCTCCCTCGTTGGCGCTTGATCCAGGCACACTGAGGGACGCCTTGTCATTAGAGGATGTCGACGCCTAGCGTACTGCCTGCGCGGATGACCATCATGCCATCTGAGAGCACGGAGTTCACGAGCTAGTTGACCTTCCACTTGGGAGGAAGGCGATTCAGGTCAAGTGGGTCTTTCGCCGGAGGGTGAAGCCGGATGGCTTACTGGAACGCCACAAGGCTTGCTTGGTCGTCAAGGGGTACTCTTAGATCAAGGGCGTTGATTACACGGACACCCTTGCCCCTATCGGTTGCATGACCTCAGCTCGTGCTCTGTTTGGTGTGGTGGCTCAACATGACTGGGAACTGTACTAGATGGATGTGAACAATGCGTTCCTCCATGGCTCTCTTGATGAGGAGATTTTCATGGCCCAGCCACCAGGCTTTGAGGAAGGTGACAAGGTCTGGCACTTGTGCAAGTCCTTGTACGAACTCAAGCAGTCTCCTTGGTGCTAGAACTAGGAGATCACAGGGACTCTGACTCGTGCGGGATACGTACAAAGCGAGTCAGATCCCTCGCTCTTTATCCGACAGGCGCCTGAGCGGTTCACCGCCATTCTGGTCTATGTGGATGTCCTCTTGATCGCGTCTCCCTCTATGGAGGCCGTGAAGAAGGCCAAGGTGGTCATGTAGAATTCCTATAGGGTGAAAGACCTTTGTCCTACAACGGTGTTTCTTGGCATGGAGATCGTTGGAGATCGGAGATGCGAGACGCTTCTGTTTCATCAGGCCCAATATGCATGCATTGTGGACGAGAGCTTTAATGACCTCCTTGGCATAGTGCCCACGACCTCCACACCTCTCACACCAAACGAGCAGGACACCCCAAAGGTGGGCGATCTCACACAACTGGGGGAGACAGTGGATGTGACATTTTACCTCAGCATCATCGGATCTCCGATGTACCTAGCCACTAACACACACACAGACATCGCTTTTGTCGTCAACCTCCTTGCAAAGTTTTTGCAAGCTCCATGTGCTAGAGCCCTCCAGGTGGCTATGCGAGTGGTGCGGTACGTGATTTCCAAAACTGTACCTCAAACTTTGCTTTCGGTGGCAGTGCTCGGTGGTTCTTGACGGCTATACCGGAGGTATGGTTAATCATGCAATTTTTATACACTACATAAGCAATGTACTAAGTACGTTGTAAGGAGTACCTTCCAAGAAATTGCTTGGAATGTAGCACTTATGTCATCCAATCGGTCAAATATGTAATATTAGAGAATAAACTATGACATGATTAGATTTTCATTCGTCTTCAAACGTTTTGAAAACAATGAATTTTTTTACGTATTACAAAGCGTATATCTGGACGAAATCGTTTGTAAGTGTTATTTTGGTTATTCTACTTGGGGTCAGCGAGACCATAGTAGTTATAGGCGGACTCTTTGGTACACGATGGCATATACAAAAAAATAGCTAGAACGTGATTTCCCATCATTCAGATTCACAGCCCCCTCCCTCCCCCCCCAAAACGCATATTGTATTACTAGGGTGTAGCGGGTAGTGTATCGTGAAAGCCCAGAAACGTGTTCACTAGTCTAGAGCATTATCGAGAGGCGTCGTCTGTTTGGACAATTCTCTTGCACGATCAAAACTTTATTTTTGTTACCACTCTCTAGCTACACTCCCCGATACACCTCTTCAATACACTTTGGACCTTCGGGGGGGGGGGCAGGAGATCCGATCGATGGACTCCTCTCCATCTTCACCCCCTCCCCGCAAAGACTGGAAATTGTATTGGTCAATTGTAGCTGGATGTGTAGCTGGTGGGCAGCATAAAGAATACTCTAGTGTCTTTGAGAGGAACATACTATAGCATGTTCCGATGTCCAACCAATTTTTAGAAGTCGTCGATTTAACCAATCGACAATGACGACAATGTTGAAAGGTTTGTTTGCAAACTTATCGGTGCGAAAGGCAAGATTGGATGAAACTCGACGGATCCCTGCAGCCTCTCCCCTCCCCCCCCCCCGAGTATGAATGTATTGGGTTGTTGTAGCGGGAGTGTATCGCGAATGCCGAGCAACTCGTTCACTAATGTATTGAAGAATTCATACGCCTATTTATCTCAATGGGAACACCAGTGTATTTTTTACTACCCCCATCCGCGACACTCCCCGATTCACTTCGGCAATACATTTCCGTCCCGGGGGAGGGGGGAGTTCGTTGGACCCCCCTCCCTCCAAAGTGAGAAGTGTATTGGCCGAGTGTAGCATGTAATGTAGCTGATGGACATCAAGGAAAACAAACTAGTGAATTCGCTTGTCAAATATCATCTCGAACAAAGTTTTCAAAATGATCAATGTCAAACACCGCCGACATTAGAGGGTTTGGTTGCAAACCTGTTGGCATAGAAGTTCGACAAAACGATCTCTAACATGCCCCTATATCTATCCCGTCCGTATGGCAGCCACAAAGAACCGGTACATAAGCGGGGACTGTATTGTGGATTCTAGCCATCGATAAAT
Organism: Penium margaritaceum; assembly: GCA_023375785.1. Classification (NCBI taxonomy): domain Eukaryota; kingdom Viridiplantae; phylum Streptophyta; class Zygnematophyceae; order Desmidiales; family Peniaceae; genus Penium; species Penium margaritaceum. The sequence continues at coordinate 134,114 of SZWC01005505.1, forward strand.
GGGGTCAACCATACATGAGCTTTAAATTGCGTTCCGCAGAGAGTCTTATTTGCGTATGGTTTGAAAATGGACAGTTTCCAATGACTTTTCAATGTCATAGCCTCGGCCCAACTCCGATTTCTACATTTTTATTACTTATGTAGCTACAATCCCAAAAACACTATCCGAATTCACTTTCACGTTGGGAAGTAATGTGGGGCGTCAATGCACGTTCATGCATTGACGTTTTCCGAAAGAAAAGACCGATCGCTGATGCACTTCTAACGATTGTTGACACTCGATCGACAGTGCTATATTTGCGGACGAACGATGACGAAAACAAGAAGAGTGCAGAATGAAACCTCGTGATTTGCCTAGAAGTAGCGAGCGCGTGCCAGCTGTCGCACAAGCGACATCCCGACTTTTCCTCGAGCGATGATGAAAGTGCTGCTTATGCGCTGTGCTGACCCTAGATAAAAATGCTGGACGTATTAGCCAAGGACTACGTTCTGAGGCACATATAGGTTTGGAGTACAAGTGACGTCCTACCCATTTATGTGATATGGCATATATTATATCATTTACAGCTGTAAGATTGATGTGAGTACTACAACCATTTTATGATTATTTGTTTTTAATATTACTCAACATAAGTAATTTCCAAGAACGTTCTCACCTCCTCAAACACGTTTTCCATTGTGTTCCATCATGAAGAGATCAAACACAGAAATTGTGTTACATTTGCGAGGAAGGTTCTTAGAACCTTCCGGAAGTGTGGTCTTTCAATGTACACTGTTTACATCGTGTATTGTTTTGGGGTGATTAAGCATAAATGCTATACCGATTGCGACTAGACCTCGAGCCCAGATGGACACAGTTGCACAGGTTACGTGTTCCTACTTGGTGGTACCGCTGTATCCTGGCACAGTGGGAAGGAGGACCGCATTGCACGTAGCTCGTCGGAGGCAGAGTATGTTGCTCTGGGTGCAGGGACTGCTGAGGCAGTGTGGGTGCAATGCCTGTTCTTTGAGCTGGGTCAGTCAATGCCCGCCATTGTGCTTTGTTGTGAAAACCAGAGTGCTCTTGCCATTGTGGAGAACTCTGATGTATTTCAAGCTCTCACGAAGCACATTGCGGTTGAGCATCACTTCGTGCATGATCTAGTGGAGCGACACGTGGTCTTCATCATAGGGGTCGGCACTAACGTGCAGCGTGCTGATTTCTTGAGGAAGGCACGGGCGTGCGGGAAGTTTTTGGGGGCCATTCGTTCCGTTGGGCTTCGCCCCTTGCCTGAGAGTGGTTGAGTGCAGGGTGTGTCTGTGCGTGTGTCATAATTGTTTCTGCACTCGTCCCTGCACTCGTTTCAGTGCGGCACGTGCATCGACATGCGTACCATCGGGTCATGGGGAATTGTTGTGATTTGTGACGTTCCTGTCAACCTCTACAGTTTGCTGTCACCACTCGGCCGTGTCCATGCTCGTGCAGATCCCTGATGCGGACCTAAGTGGCATCAAGGCGTTGTCTTGTGGTGGACTATGTGCTCGGAGCTGATCGACGGTCGCCCCAGAGTTCTGGATGCTGTCTGGGACCTTCTGCAGTTTTTCTATAGCTTGTAGGATTTTATCGGTGGACTGGCTGTGGGCGCGATTTGCATGCTTTTGCTTTGTGTCTCCTCGGTTTGTTGCCAGAAGCATGCATGTGACCAGTCGTAGCATCTGGCTTGAGATTTTGCACATGTAGGTTCAGACAATGTAGCGTTCTAACTTGTCTACGCTGAGTTACGGCCAAAACAGTGGTTTCGGGCTGGTTTTAGGACAGATCTTGCACTGCCGCGTGCGACACCCGCCGTGTGCCGCGGGAGGTACTTATTCCATGGACCTATCATTTGTCATTTCTCTTTGCAAATGCTATTAAAGAATTCTGACACTTTGCCTTGTGTCGCCTAGCCAGACCCTTGTCGTTGTGTGCACGACTTGTGACTGTCGTCACCGTCTGAATAGGCACTGATGCCTAGTCAGCGGCAATATCGCTAGGAAGCTTCCACGCATCTTCTTAGTGTGCGCTGTCAGCATTATGTTTTCTCTCTCAGTCACCTGAACCAGTGATGTGTAGGATGTGCAACGAGGCCAGAGGTCACTATGTGTGTGTAAAAAAGAAACCAACACTACCCAATGACACATATCCAACTCACAACGCACAATGCACACTAACGTGGACGTCACAAGGTGTGTCAAACAAAGCCACACACAATCATACACAAACGGAAGGACACGTCCAAGTGCATAATAAGAAAACAGCAAGCCAACAGCATGAAAAACAGCCTTGAAGACGTTGCTACTGAGCGCCTTGGTGAGGAAGTCAACACTCTGATGTTGAGTGTCAACCAAGACAATCAGAAACCACCTTCAGCCACCCTCTCCCTCACATAATCATGCTCGGAGTTGATGTGTTTAGTGCGTGTGTGGTGCATGCCATTGTGCTCGGCAATAGCCTTCATGTTTTGATTGTCACAATGCACAATGGTACAATGAATGGGAACGCACAGCCGCTGGAAGAAACGACACAAAAAAAAACTCTTAGAGTTGCTGGTTCTATGTGTAACATATTCAGCTTTGCTAGAGCTACGGTCAATCCAACCATGTTTGCTGCTCTTCCATGGTACTACGGTCCCAACAACAAGGAAGATGTAACCAATATGGCTATCAGCATCAACATCATGGACCGAGTCACTGTTTGTGTGGCCATCAACCACAACTGACAGATGTGTTTAGTAGCAAAGACTAGTATGAACAGTGGACAAGGCATACATGACGACACGTAGTGTGCCCTCCAAGTGTCATGCCCTAGGACGCTGAAAAGATTATGCCAGAAATTCTACTACAAAGGAAACTTCCGCTTTGGTTGTTGTTACCAGGCACATGAGAGAGCTGATCAAGCGAAAGTAGTCGGACACATCGACTGGCTCCCTCGGCTTTGACACATCCAGTATCTTCAACAACCTTGGTAAAGCTGGGATCATGGGTATGGACGTGACGGGCACTGTCTAAAGGAGGGTGGAAAAGCACTTCCCCAGACTGCAAACGTAGACATCCTAATGAACGTGGAGTATGCGGCAAGGCCAGTTCTATTCAAGATCCATGCTAAAGAAGACACAAGCCTGTCCTAATTCCTTCATTTTTGTGTGGATTTTAGGATGAACTTTATCAAGTTTTGAGCCTCCTGACACTGTGATGCAAGCAGCAAGTCATCCAATAGACATTGACAGCAACAAAAGGAGCTGACAGAGTGGTTAAAAGGAGGGAAGGGTACACCGTACTTTGATGGTAGCCGCCTTGCTCAAGTGTGGTTGTGATCTCCTGGTTCCAACACTGGGGCGACTGTTTCAGGCCATAGAGGGCCTTCCAAAGTTGCAAGACTCTATCGGTGCCATCAAAGAACCCAAGGGACTAGAGCATGCAGATATCCTCATGCAGGTGTCCATTGAGGAAAACATTGTCGATGTCCATCTTCTCTACCTCCCACCATGCTGAGCGACAAGACTCAGTAAGGATTGAGATGTGGTGTAACACCACATCAGACAACCATTAGACAAGCATTGAATTCGTCAAGTGTCCCATTGGGCTTATACTTGTGCCGAAAGACCCAGCGCGCATCAATGGCTTTGCGCCCAGATGGTTGGTCAACCAGCTCGTACACAACATGGTTGTTACTGGCCTTCAACTTGTCGCACATTGCGGCCTCCCACTGTTGTGCATTCGGAATAGTGTGACGAGCAGTGGTAGGCCTTGCGGAAGGGGATGTGAGGCCACCGGGTTCATGACGCTCTGCAACGGCTTCAGTGGGAGTAGTAGCTATTGCACGAGTGTGCTCAGACGTAAGCACTGCATAGCCGAGGATGGAACTAGGATGGATGACATTAGTGGCTAGGTCTTCTACATTCATGCGTGTGAAAATAATGGGGGACAGAGCCGTCTGTGACCAAGACGGACCGCCAGACACAAGAGGAATGTTGGAGGTACGATGATGGAGTGCGCGAAGAAGTCCGCTGCGGACAAAAGGATAATACATGTGCGCGCCCTTTGGGCTCTACTGACTGAGGTGGATTTTCTCCTGCGAAGTATTTCAACATAGTACGAATAACATGATTGGACGCCGGTGGAATTGTAGGCTGTGTTGTAGACGTAGGAGCACAAAAAGACATGACTAGGGATGCTGGCGTACTCGACAAGCTGGATGTGGAGGATGAAAGGAACAGCAAGACAGGTGTGGGTGGCATACCTGACAACGGAAGTGATGAGGATATAGGTTGCGAGGTCACGGCAGGAGGGACTCCATGAGGAACATGACCAAATTCCCCTACACCTAAGAGAGTGGGTGAAGGGAAGCAATGGATGAAAATGTGGCCAAGGTTACAAAGAAAGACCAACTTAAAGAACAATGCATCACGGTACTCAATGACGGGCTGGTGGACGGGGTCCCCAAAGCGCCAAGCTTTTGCCTGATAAGAGATATCCAAGAACAGACATAGACGGCCCTGCGAAGAGAGCTTGCCATCGCGTAAGTGATCAAACAGCCAAACAGATGCAATGCATTCCTGGACTCGAGCAAGGTGGAGGCCGGCACGAGCACCGAACCAGCGCTCAAGAGGTGTGATGGACCAAGGGAGAGGCCCATGGGGGACGTGGTTCCAGACCCAGGTCATGTAACTCATGGTCTCAAAGGCAAAGAGTGAGGAGAGGCCAGACTCATACAAGAGGGTTTGGACATAGTCAATGAGAGTATGGTTTTAGCTTTCGGAGAACCCACTTGCTGGGGTGTATAAGGGGCCAAGGTCCCCAAGCACACCCCCTTAGATGGAAGAAAGCGAGCAGTGGGACCAAGAAATTTGCCATCGCAGTCACTACCGAAGACGTGTGGTGAGTTTTGACAAGCACACTCAGCCTGAGGAAGCCATCTTTCAATAGTGGGACAGACGCCACTCTTGTGACGGAGAGCAAAGATCTAGTAAAAGCAAGAGAAATAGTTTGTGAGGCATAGGGCATACCGACCGACATCATCAAGGAGATCACGGGGGAGGACGTCCATGATGTCAGCATACACATGGCCAAGAGGATGACTAAATGAAGATTGAGAGTCTAAGAAGAGAGAGCAATGCACATGGCCATAGGCACAATCAAGACAGTTGGCAAGGCAAGGAGCAGGGAAAGCAGTCAATTATAGAGCCGGTTGAAGGCAAAGCATGCTTGAGACGGCATTGTTGTGAACGTGTGGAAGACGTTGGTACAACAGTTGGAAGAGTTCAAGAGAGAAAGAGAGAGAGGATGTAACATGGTTGAGTGCGGTACCAACAGAGGCAGAGGGAGAGGAAAACAAGGGTACACAATACAATTTGTCACATTTAACACCATGTAGGACAATGTGACCATAGGAGTACAAACACACTGTGCCAACTCCTTGCATCGTAGAGAAATCCATGTGTTGATCATTTAGGGAGGGTAACGACAGCAAGCTCAGCTCCAAGGACTGGACATACAACACATGGGGAAGGTACAGAGTGCCAGTGGGACCACAAAACAAATGACACCAATGCCTTGAACAGAGAGCAGCTAACCAAATCAAGAGCGCATGAAGCGGACAACCCCTGCAGAGCTAAGGGCGACAAAAGAGGAGCACAAAAATTTCATGTCGTAGGTGACTCTTGAGTACAGGATCTAGAAGCCACCCGACCCATGCACGCGCAGAAGAACACCACGTGTTGCAATGATTCCAACAGAGAATGCAGGATGAGTGGATGAGTTACAGCAGCAAGATAGCACGAGAGAACAATAGACTACCACTGCTCAATCCACGGAACAGGGGAAAACAACAACCAAAGAAAATTCCCGGAGAGATTACCAAGCAGAACAACGTCTGTCTGACACGTAAGACCACTGGCCAACAGAGCAACACCCTCACCTCCGTGATCACGAAGGCCTAGGAGCTAAAGAAGAGACTGCTCCACTTGTTGACGCCGTCATGCACGATAGACATTGCCAGACCCGGAGTCGAGGCACCGGAGGAAGAGGAGAACCACGTCAAGATGGTGTCTGTAGACAAGGATGGAGCTGCATAGGATGGTGCACCATAAAGAGGCAGTCAAACCCAAGGGTATAGGACCAAAGGAGGACCAGAAGGAACCCCAATGGTGGAGTAGGCTTGAGCAAAGGATGTGGTAGGCGATGATGAGAAAGAGGTTGTATTGGATGTGGATGAAGATGTAGCACAGTTACCAGCTGTGCGGGCCCCAGTGGGCACACATGGTGCGAGCGAGATAGAGGTCATCCGGAGGAGTTAGACATGCCCGCACACAGTGATCAATGGAGGCACAGTTTCAGTAGACCAGAGCGTCGGGGGCATGAGAAGAGGATGCATGTGCTTTCTCTTTGCCCTTGCACTTGCCCTCGTCATGACCATCGCCATGGCCATGGGAGGCAAGAGCAGCGGCAATGGAGATTGTGGAGGAGGCGGCAAAAAATGAGGGCAAGGAGGCCATGGAGGAGGATGAGGCAGTGGTCAGGGTTGCAACTCCTGTGATACCAGAACAATGAAGCGGATTGCTCTCGAGACTAGTCCACCAGGAAGCAAGGCTCTTGGCAGATAAGTGCGTGAGCACAACAAAACCGGAAGGAGACTTGACTGGGACAAGCTGAGGGGCAAGTCATTGCTGGTCATGTGCCTTGAAGTTGCAAAGAAGGTGAAAGGTCTCAGGAATAAGTACGTTGACCATGGTGAGGACACTAGAAAATTGCCGAGGGGCAACATCACTATGCTCGTGAAGGACCTCGAGACCGTGGGCCAAGTAGGCATCAGAGAGCTCATTGGCACGCATCAGAATTGTGTTGAACTAAACAGTGAGGACACTCTGTGCGCCCTGACTAGTGGTGGTGGTGCAACGGAGAAGCATGACGTACGCACCGACAAGATCAACTTTGCACCAACTTGTGGGATCAATGCTGAACGTGCCAATGACATCCATGAGGTGCTCAGGTACAACAGGAATGAGAGTGCAGAGGGCACCGGAAGCTTCAGCAGGAGCAGGAATGAGAGGAGGGTTCAGAGCACGATCAGGCAAGAACTAGTACTCCCTCAGATGCTCGTCCTGAACCCAAGCGCAAAAACACATTTTCTAGGGGGAGAAAGTGAGGCCCGAGGATGGGACATATGATTGAGAGAAGAATACATGCTGGTGTGGGATAGGAGTTGGCGGGCAAGTAGGGTTAGCAGGTGTGGAATTGTGGGTAACAGCGGTACTAGAAGAGACACCGGTGCTAGTGCCAATGCCAGTAGTGGAGCCAGTAGAAGAAGTGGCTGATGCGGCTGGCAAGCGTTTGAGGACGACGGCGGCAAAATCATCAGGGAAGGTAGCGTGGTTGTCCTCTGCGAGCTTGAGGCGATCCTCAGCTTTGCATTGTGCCTCAAGCACTCCGCTGAGCTGCCGTTGAAATTCTGCTATGGCAGACTCGTTGTCACGAAGCATGGTGGCAAAAAAGGAGCTCTTCCAGAAAAAAAAAGGAAAAAAAAAAAAGGTATCCCCGTCCCAGTGGAAATGAGAATAAGAGAAGTGCCTTACACATGCATAGAGGGTGCTACAAGAGAAGTCCTAAACCCAGCCCAAGTAAGAGAAAGAGCAAATAGCAGAGGACCAACCAACAATAAAGGGCAACAAGTATAGGAGGGCTAATAAAGCAGTGGATTCCACAGAAGGACGGCAAAGGAAAGCAGGAAAAGAACCGCCGCAGCTGTAGCAGAGAGCACAGACATAGTGGATGTCATGCAAGACCACAAGCAACTCATAATGCCTCGAGGGTTGTAAAGACAGTTGTAAATGCAATTGCTACTGTCACTATACTAGTGACTGCAGATGACAATGACACTAATGCGACTGCCGAGGATTTGGAAGTGTGAATGGCTATTGCTACGTAAGTTATAGCAAGTGTGACAAATGTAGGACAGGAGGCGACCGCAAAAATGGCAGCTGAGATTTGTTTGCTGATGTGGGCAGCAGTTGGAGCAACAGGCATGATGACAACAACCGCCTCCATGTAGGCATCAATAGAACGGCCTGCTGAAGTTGTTGTAGGGGCGCGTGAGGCTCTGGCCGTAACTGCAAAGGTGGCTACAGATGCAACAGCAGTGTCTATTATAGCACAGGCAAAATTTGTGATGGCCACCAACACCAAGACCTGTTTGTGGTGGGGCAAGCTAAGAAGTCCATGGTGGTGGCCTCAACCGAGGAGAAGTTACTCCCTCCTGCAGTGTCTTGGCTAGTGTAGGGATACCTCTTACTGAATGACGTTGAGGGTGAGAAGAGCAGTCAAACGTGGAAAAACTCTCACCTGTCTCATGTCGATTCCTGGCTCGACAAATAGTGCGTGTAACATGCTAAAAGTATGGAGCCATGGACATGCTGTTGTTAAAGTGCAAGTACTTCAGGCCACGCTTGTAGTACGCGCAGGAAAATGTGCCAGTGGCTTCCACGACAACTATCGCTGAAGTTGCTATTGCTACTACTGCTCCTACAGCAAAAGTTGCCATCTTAGCTGCTGTGACAATACTTTAGGCCAGATGTACAGCCAAGTAGTGACAAAAACAATCGTGATAGTGGCTACCACCACTACTACCTAGAATGCTGATGAGATAAGTAACACGACAGTGCAGAGCTGTAGGGCATTACCACAGGATGGCAATACCATGAGGTGTTGCAGGTGCTACTGCAATGTTTTTGAGGCATGCAGCTGCAGACGTCAAAGGTGGCCATTGGTGACACAAGTGCAGCTATTGTGGCTTCGATGCCGGCTGCTTCAACACCTTCCCCAAGAATTTGGCTATGAAGGTTGCTGTGGGTGTATTAGGATTAATTGCAATGCACAAGTAACCACACTTTGAGACGGATGTTGCTAGCTGGGCCACTACTCAGTTTGCAGCTGTTCTCCTGTCGTGTGAGGGAGATGCTGTGATTGCGGCCGAAGAGGATGGTATTGGCTGAAAATGGCACAAGCCACCACATGCTTGGAGCGGAGAAATAAGGCTGCGTCAGTCACAGGTCGTGACTGCTAGGACTACGGGTTGTGACTGCATGGAGAGATCTAGACCTCAACACAAGGAGATGGCTTTATGTTGTGTAAGGCGGCGGCGGCGGCGTCGACGCAAGTGTCACTCACAACCAGGTTCCAACGTGTAAGGCAAAAATGCTGGGCACTCTTACCACGGCTCTGATACCAGGAGGAGGTAGGATGTAGTGAGATGCATGGTGAGGGAAGAGAAGAGTGACAGCCTCAATTCTGGTAGAGAACCATGGAGCAAAGACATGTGAGGGTTTTTTAGTGAGAACAAAAAGAGAGATGAGTCAAAAGAAGAAAAGGCGGTGTTTGTCGGTGGAGGAGACAAGAGTAAGAGAGCAGCGAGCTTGCTCTAGCTCAAGGCTCGCTCCCGCCGGACAACACTGTCGGGATCAAACTGGTCCCCTCCCCATTGTTATCCCCGCTGACACAACAGTGCATCAACCACGGGTACAAACCCAGGTGTGCCAGACTCTAGCAACAAGTCTACATGAGGTTATAGTCAAAACGCGCATGAGTGGTGTTGATGTCCTCATGGCCCGCGACCATATCTCAGTGATGGTGTATGCGCCAACAGTAGGATCTCTTCTCTCTCGGTCACGTGCACCAGTGATGTGTGGGATGTGCAACAAGGCTATCAGCCACAATGTGTCTATAACACAAAAACCAAGACTAACCTTCAAACAGCAACAATGACATGTCCATTCCTCCGTACTTTAAACATGTTGCACACAAGGAGGTTGTGTTTAAGAAAACTGTAGCCAAATTACTTTGATTTATTGCTCATTTATCCATACTTGAAGAAATGGTAGTTCGGCTGCTGGTGATTGGTTCCCAACAGCGCGAACAGTTAATATGCCTGTCGAGTTGACAGCAGTGACCAGACGAGGCACCCTGGTTGCTTTTTAACAACCGACAATGTGCAACGCATATGATCAGCATTGTGGCTTGTCGCATTGGTCACATAGGTGTAGAGATGTTGGGATCTTTGTAGGCATACTCAATTGTGTCCCACTTTTCTTAGTTGATGAAGCCTGAACTGAACGAAGGGTGTTATCGCGTAAGAAAATTGATTGGTGGATTCCATGTATACCTTATTAAAGCTGTGAAAAACATAAACTGATCATCATCAATTCACGTTCGTACCTTGTTTAAAACTCATTTTTTTTGTAATAATTTCATATGATTTCATATGCATCGAATCAACACAGCGTGTGAAAATGGATGCATGTCAGTGTTGAAGAGTGCTAACATCAATTTTGGAGACAACAGACCATGGATACCCACTAACAGTCAACACTCCGACCTGTGGAGGAATGGAGTAACGCTAACATAAGACATCACATGCAGTGCACAACTACCATGGCTGGCAGAATTCTGGGGCCACTTAATCATCGATGTCTTTAGCAGTCCTTGTAGTCAACGTTGTTTTTAAAATTGTAAGAATTTTCACCGTCTTTGTCTACATCTTCTTTGGTTAAACCTGAAAAGTTAGACACATTCTATCTCACTAGACATGTGCAGTAATTAACTTTGGTAAGATGGACATTAGTGCTTGTGGGCCAATGCTTACACATGTCATTGTGGGCCAATGACATATGTAGTGCACCCTCCAGACAAGAATGAAAGCAGAATAGGCTCTGCAATTGGGCACTTTGACTAATCCATGGATAAGTGGGTGCCGAGTTGATACAGGTGTGGGGCAATTATAGTATTATAGAGGCACGGTATAGAAAGAGAAATTCACATGAGTACATTCACTTCCATTCATACGTGGTTGGATTCTGTTTTCAGAGAAATGTTCACTGTGTATCCAAAAGCATGTGGACATGGTTGAAATGGTTTCTCACAAGAATTATTCACATACCCATTTTCCAAGATGACCAGTGAAGTCCACAGAAAGCAAAAATAGTTCTAGGAGCTTACTTGGGGTATCTCCATGTCTTGGTCCACGTGTTGTTTGACCCTCCCTTTCAGTACCACGTCCTATGTGGCTCTCAGTCCCCCCAGAGTGGACCACGTGGAGTTTTACCTAGGCATTTGTAGAGCTGAGCCATGACCACCTACAAAGAGAAATGAATGATTCACATGAAAAAGGAAAAATAGTTCATGAGCATGTAGTATGGGTATCATTGCAATGGTAGAAACACATGTAAACACAATAGAATTTAGCACTCACCTTTCATACGTATGCGTTGTCAACCACTTGATCGTCGTCCTATGTTGCATCAATGCCCATTGTTTGTTTTACTGATGCATCTTGTTGCTACACTTCCTCAAGCCTTGCCCACTCTTGCTTCTGCCTCATTTCACCATATCCATCATCGCATTCCTCTTCCTCACACGATTCAAGCACTATGTATATCTCAGGGTCGTAGACTTCCTCCTCTCCTGAGTCTGGGTTGTACAGTGGACCTCCCCTTGCCACAGCACCACCGGCATCAGGGACACCACAAGCGATAGCAGGGCCCGTCCTTGCTCAGTGAGGAGATGTAGCTACTGCTCCTATTGGTGACTTTGTCCAATCCCAACTGAAACCCAATACACTCGTTCTTGCCGTTGTTCCTATTCCGATTCCTCCCCAGCTGGCTCCAAATGCTCCAACTTTGCCCATCCCTACACCTGCTACTGCCTAGCCTACTCCAAGTACTCCACTTCTTGTCCTATCTGCTCCTGTGCCGTGTGCTACAGCCCCATGTGCACCAGTTCCCTCTGCTTCGGTCGCACATGCTGTAGCTCCCTCTACTCTTCTCCCACTTGTGCCAGTTCCTCCTGCCTATGCCCCCTTTGTCCCACCTGCTCCAACCTCCTCCACTCCTGTCCCACCTACTCTAGCACGTATTCTATGCCTCTTGCGGAGACAATCCTTGGTCCCACATCACATACATCTTCACCAATCGTAGTAGAAGTGTAAAGGAAGCCCCAAGCTACAGTCTCTATACGTAATTCATTGCCTCTACACTGTAGGCATTGCATGAGCACGTTGGCAGCTGCAGCAGCGGTTGTACGCAACGCCGGAAGATTAGGATACCTTGTCTCCGTATTCCATTTCATTTATGACCAATCACCCCAAAAACGTACACAGCTGTAAGAGTGTACAATACAAGAGGAAGTTGATTAGAAACTTCAGAGAAGTGCAGTAGAAGGTTAGTTACAATACCCCTCCAACATGGCTTGACAGTTTCATACATGTTTTGTATGAAAGATTTCATAAACATTTCTCATACAAAAAAATCCCATAAGTACGATCCAAACAGATTGTGACTTTTTTCACAAAAAATGCACCTGTCATACAATGTGATTCACAAAAATAAACATGTATGAAGATGCTATTGAAGTACAAAAGGGCATGGTAGAAGCTCCTCACAACACCGTACAATTGAACAAGTAGTATGACACTATACTCAATTTGAGGGATTTCCATGCACATTTTAATGCAAATAAGGTACACAAAACTAGTTGTAAAATGTCTAGCAAAACATGGAAATAAACTGACATATTGTATGCTAGAAAACAAAAATGTCATTTTGTACATTGTGTCCTAGACGCATATCGAACATCGAGCAGGTTAGTACTTTAAAGCTTTCGGAAGTGTAGCGATATTCAGATTTGTAGAGAAGTTCGACTGTCAGTTTGGCTGTCAGACTACCCGCTCATTCGAGAGATAGCATCGAGAACTCGCTCAGCATGCAGGAATCTTAGAAAGCATCATTAATGAGATCCTATTCATCCAGATTAATAGTGGCTGACATTTAACATACATACCAAAGGATAGGCGAGGAATGCGACTTACACACTTGCATCATAAATGTTGAAGTCTATTAGAGAAAGTAAAATTCCTTACCCATGGATTTTCTATATTTGTACACTTGAATTTTATGTTATGGATAAGAATGCATTGGTGAAGGGGTCCGACAGATGTTACCCAGTCCAACAGTTCCCCGTTACTTGAAACACAGTAGGTAAATTCATCCCACAGGGTTTGTGGGGGGTATCAAGAGAGAAGTGACAAATGCTTTTCCTATAGGAACAAACGTAAGGAACCAAACGGAACCCTAAAGGTACACATGTGTACGTGTTCTATTGTTCACAGGATGCCTCCTCCAATACACTCCCTGCACACAATCTGGAGGACCGGGGGGGGAGGGGGGGGGGGGGGGGGGAGGGGGGATTTCTCTCGCGTGGCGAATCCTTCACGCGGTTTCTACAAGGGCGCCGTATACTAGTTGTACACTTCTGAATTTGGATTGAGCTCTTCAATCAGCGTAGACGGGCTTCGTCCACCAATGTAGTTCAATTGATGGACGAAGTACCGGCGGAGATGCATTTAACATTGTTCACCGGTGAACAATTCTCTTGTGTGTATCATACTTCACGATGTCCATCATCCAATACATTCGCCTAATGCATTTTTCATATATGCAGAGGGGAGAGGGGAGGGGGACGAGATTAGGGGGTTCCTCCGACATCTATGTCCCCCCCCCTCCCCCCCTATTCTCAAAATTGTATTAGGTGAGTGTATTGGCAAGTGCATGGGAGCGATGCCGTTTTTAATACAAAAATGTAGGAATATCAGAGAAATAATCCTATTGACAAGTGTATGGCATCTATGTCCCACCCCTCCTATTCAGAGAAATATGAAGGAAGTTAAAACGAGCATTTTCATATAAACCTGTGGTTGTGGTTTGTGCTTTACAAGGTACATGCCTTTATGCAATTCCCATATGGAATTGGAAGTATGGAGGAGGGGATCATCGACTACCTGATGGGTGGCGTTCATTCAAACCATAGTGCACGACAAAAGATACAAAATTCAAACCAGGGTTTGCATCCAGTTTGCTGGCCAACATCGATCGTTTTTTTCAATCAATGTAGTAACATCGATTCTCGAAGCATCGTGGCAGCTGTGTTTATGGTTTTTCACCGGTGTACAAATTTCATGCCTTTCTCATACCTCGCGATGTTCACCGTCAGATACATTTGACCAATGCACTTTCCACTTGCGGAGGGGTGGAGGGGCAGGAGGGGGGACAAGGAGGGATCGGACAAAATGTCGAGTCAACAATGAGTGAAACCCCCCCTTCCCCCCCTCCCCCCAAGGTCGAAATTGTATTAGACGAGTGAAGCGGACCGTGTATGAGAGAGAGAGATTAATGAAAATACACGAATGTATCCAAACGAGAGAATTACTTGGGAATTAACAATTCAATAGAGCTTAATCATACATCTGTGAAAGTTTGACTAGCTCTACCAGATACACACAACGATTCACACCCCCAATACAATCATGAAGGAGCATGCATACACATGTGGCTAACCGCAGTCTTTCTAAGCACCGGAGGAACACATTCTCCCTTGCATGCATACTCGGCTTTGGCAGTTGCTACGGCCCGTCAAAGTGGGGGACTGTGGATCTTCCTCCTCCTCCTTGTATTCCACAGTATTCATCGACACGTTCAGCAATCATTTTTCTGACATAGGTACAAACTACCCATTCACTTGTTTGCAAAGCTTGCAGTGGTCTACGAACAAAAGCCAGATCCGAGTGTATAGAGCCACGGAGCACTAGAACGGGAACAGCTTGCGAACCTCGATGATTCGTGCATTCAATGACTCTATATCTTTGTAATGCATGTGACTTCTACATCCAAGAGGGAATAATAGCTTGCTCTACTGCTCCATTGAGACCCCGCCCTTCCCGTTAGCGCTGAGCATCATAACACCGGAGTAGGAATCAACATTGCAGGTGCTCCTTGTACTGCTGCCATTCCGCCTCAGTTGGTGCGTGTGCTACGCGCAAAATCCAACAGCCTGCCTCATCTTTATGCCTTTGCCTCACGTTCTCACACAAGTGGTAAGCACAGTAGCTATGCACTGTACCTGGCAACTTTCCTGCCATGGCATTGAGTAGTCCTTTGTCCCTGACACTTGTGAATAGGGTATTTCTCTCGCCCGTTGATGGATAGGCAAAAGAGATGTGGAAACAGGGAAATGTTTTGCTGCCCTCATTACCTCCACTCATCATGGCCCATTCCAGGGACACTACGTTGTCGTTTGTACAAAAAACTAACAAATGAGTACAACATGCGTATGCCCGTTCTTCAAGTGGGTCTCATCCATGATCAGCAGTCAGCAAGCATGAATAAAGCTAAGAATTTTCACATCTGACGCGACAAAGGCAAGGGAAAAAAATACCTTTTTTTAGTAGCCCCAGCAACGATGTGCGTATTGGAACCTACACGCACGAGCTGCAAGAAAATGAACAAGAAACAAAAAGGAAACCAGTGAGGGTGAAAGACACAAGAGCACACCAGGATAATTAACTTACCTCTTCATAGTACACAAAAGCAAACTCCACGCCTTGTCTTTTGACCCCGTTACAAGCGCCTCTGTCTTGAACCTCACACGCTCAAGGTACTCTTGACGATATCCTTGCCGATACTCTTGTTCATGACAGCCTCCAGAGTCTTAAACTTGGCCACGGGATTACGCTTGAGGGTTTATACTATCTACCAATCCACCCACCGCACAGTCTTCACAAGATCATCGTCGCCCTTCCTTGGGGCGGAATGATGGTCATCCACAAGTTGGCCCACCATAGCTTTTCAATGGCTTGCGCTCATGCGTGCCTTCAACAGCCACGGAAACGTCTTGTCTTTTCACTGTCCACGACGTCCCTCAAAATGTGTCTTCTTGTTTCCGAGCCACTGCATAACCACGTTCTTGGCTATGGCAAAGTCCTCCACTACAGCCTTGGCTTCCTCCGTGTTTGTAAAATCCATCCCTGGCAAGAAGAAATCCATCGTCTTGCACCATTTTGGCCCCAAGCCAGCAGGTTCACCATCAGATGACACTGCACAAGGATGCGCAAAAAAAGAATAATGTGAAGTCGCAATCACAAAATAGTACAAGCAGCAACCAGTGACTCTGAAGATAAATCCAAAGATAGTGAAAGATTGTCATTTGTAACTTGTTCGGGTGAAACAATTAAGACATGTGGTTATTGTTTGTACTCCAAGTCCTTGTCATTAACGTGGACATGGAGTGGAGAGGTTAGTCCTGGCTAGTCATGTGGTGCTCATGAGGTGCCAGGTGACAAAGCAAGATGCGGAGGGTCCTAAGAACTATGTCTATGACTCGAGGTCCAACTGAATTGAGATACCATATTTGGATGAAATGGATGCTTTAACGTGAATGAAATGCACAATGTACCCAGTCTCACTGGGTACATGTTGTGGCTCATGGTGCAGATTGGACAACAGATAGGGTCGGTTGTTCCTAGAGAGCAAGATAATTGAGAGCACGGACATGATTGTTGATGCCATGGTATGTGTATCATACACCAATAGATGATGTGACTGGCAATTGCCGCACATGGCACGTGATGCTTCTCTCACAGGTTGGACGCCCACTACCAAAGTTGGACACGGATGTTCTCAAACTACCCGAATCATCAACCACATGAAAAATGATGGGTCAACGTCAACCAAGACATGCTGCTACCACACAATTGGTCGAACCTAACTGGCAGCGGCCAGCAAGGCTAGTGACAGGCTGGCATGCAATGCATTGCCAACTCTCATACAAAAGGTGATGTTAAGACAAACACCAAGTGGTGCAACCACTCATGGAGATCGAGTATCTCACCGAGTAAAAGGATTTATCCTCATTTTGATTTGCCAAAGAGTGAAATCCTTCCACATGACTGAGTTTAACCGAGCATCATTGGCTGATTCCATGTAGAATAGTATCTGATGTTCAGTATCACTACACAAAGTAAACAAAACAAAGTCATTCACGATGACACTATCCGGTGGTACCCTAAAATCAAACTGCAAAATCATGTTCTAATGTGTAAAAAACTAACCTCATACCACATTGAACTTGAGTTAAAAGTATGTCTGATACAGTGTTAACTTTGTTGTTAGCACGGATTCTTCATTCATGATGTCCGGTGAGATGAATACGGTGTTCTTACAATTTATGTCACTTGACACGGCTGCTTTATTATTCAGCTCGTGGGCGTCTCTGCTTTATGCCAACGCTTACACGAAAGATGTTGGTCCCATTACACCAAAGGAATGTATGGTTTACATTTCCCATCTAGTCGCAACACGGCTGAGGCTGGCTCGAGACATCTCGGCACCGAACAAGATCCTTAAGTGTACCCAAACCTTTTGAGATCAGATTAATGCTTGTGGCAGAGTTCCATAATTTTCCAGCATACTTTATTTCTGCATAGAAGGGGAATTAGGTAATGTACCTTAACGTGGAGGTAGTCTAATAAGAATATTTTGAATAAGAATAAGAATATTTAGAGTATAAAAGTACTTTGAATCTTGAGGAAAGAGGACATGGATCTTCTAAAAAGTCTAGAACGATTCCAGTAAGTAGTACATCCTTGATGTACAGTATTCCCAAACATCACCATGGAATACTTCCGTTTTCTAAATCGTAACAGATAACTAGTTGATGTTCGGGCTTTGCGACAACTTCTCTAGGTCCTTTGGCCAAATTCATTGGACTCCTTTGTTCCTCTCGTGGAATGTTCACATGCTTGTTGAACTTTTGGACAAATAATAAGAGTGCCTCCGTCTTGATGGCATTCTCATGTCATCAATGTGATGTTACAATGATGCTAGTCGTTCACAGATACGTGCAAATTCTATCACCATGAACCCCTAAACTCAAAGTATTTTTTTTTTTAAAAAAGATCAATGACATTGCAGTTTCACGCATGCCATGTTCATTGAGCTTTTATGACCTCTACTATTCCTTGATTACATTTTCATACATATGTTTACTCGTTCATTTATTCATCCTTTCATACGAACATGCCTGCTTATTGTCACAACTTCCTCAAATATCTACTGATTGAAATCGTTCTTGTTCCATTACCATCTCATGAGCTATTATTGTTTCCGCTTGCATGCCACTTTGTCTCGGAATGCAAAAATATCGCAGTGGTAACCCATGAAATTACCACGTGTGATGACCTTGCACAAGTTTTCAATGCCTCTCCGCCAGCTTTGGCTTCACTAACTTTGGTTCAACAACAATGAACAAATGCAAACACACCCAACGAAAAGCAATTACTATAGAAATATCCAGAATGAATGTAAAGAAATTCATTTTGCAGTAGCAATGGCATGTCATTCTGACTATGAAAACTTTGGTACCAGATTGTCGACTCCATCAATCGACTTAGTGTTTGGATTGTTAAGCTAAAAACAAATCACTCACCTCTGGCATTGCATGCCAAATGAACACCTTGGAGAAGGGTCCTAGTGCTGAGCCAGATATTGTGGCCTCGGCTATTGGAGCGGGCAATAGCCCGCTCCAATAGCTCAACCCAACGACGGAGAATTTCAGTAGTATGCAAGCATGGGCAACAATACTCATCCTAGGTAGCAAACACTCAGGTGAGCCCAATACTTATGAAGCCTCCCTCAATTATCCTATCGTAAAAGCTCAAAGGGGACAAGAGTTTGGATGTGGCGAGTGAGGTTGGAGATGTGTTTCAGAGACGTTTGAGGTCAACATGCCAGACAGAGATAGATTGACGGTGTGGTTCGTCAAGTTCAATGGACATCCAATGGCTGCAAGGAATTTAAAAGGCTCAACCAATGCCTCACAAATGTTTTCTTGCACCGTCACTAATTAATGTACTAGCACTTGAGCTCATGAAACTGGTGTAGACAATCTCCTCAACCCTATCGAAAAGAATTAGAAAGATACATACATGGTCCAGGTGCATTTCAGAAGCAATAATTAGAATGACTACATCCACAGCTTACGTGCTATATTGTGGCAGAATACTCAACGAGGTTCCATGACATATTCATACATGGCAACACTACATGACCTTGAATGTGACATCCAGTGAGCAATCTTGCAATGTTCAATACAACCCTACGAGGTCTACAAGATTCAAGATGAGCTTATGTGAGTGATCAAAGTGGCCAAAGGTGTCAGCAACGCCAGTCATTACGCTTGGGATGGAGATTCCAATGGCTTGCAATCCGAGTGTTGTGATGCTTGCTGTCCTTGTATGCTTATATACCTTACTGTGACCACTTGGCCATGTCCATGCTCGTGTAGATCCCTGATGCGGACCGAGCTAGTGCTGGAGCACCGTCAAGTGGTGGCCCCATCCACCGGCATTTGCATGACAGCTGCTACACTCTCCCGGGTGCTTCCTAGGGCACACTGCATTTTTTTGGTGTCTCTATAGATCTCTCAGCGGACTGGATTTCAAGCCCGATAGACGTGCTTTACAAACTTCATCCACCGATAGATATCAGACTTGTGTTTGCAACCAATCAGCATCTGGCTTGACAATTTGCGTATCCACATTCAGACGATGTTGCACTTGGATGCCTATACACAAAGTTCTCACCAGGACAGTTGTTTTGGATTGGTTTCAGGGTGATCTGGCACTATCACATGTGTCAAATACCATGCACCACGACAGGGATTACCGATGTGTGCTTTTCCATTGTTCTAACACAATGCAGTTTTAACAATAACATAAACGACACGAATGCATAAACAGCATATCACAATACATTTTTTGTGATTGCACCAGGGTGGCTGACCTATTCCACAACCAGAACAATGTGGTTGAGCCAAAACAGACGTCAACGTGTCACTACAAGAATGATTTTTTTCATAACAAAGGTCACGGTACACATGTATTATAAAACATTTCACAGAAGTTCCCACCGTTCCTTCTAACACAAAGAACGGAATGATAAAAACTGTACCAACGAACCACAACTTCATAAACAAAGGAATGACATAGTTTTAAGTACTGCAGAGTTTCGTGACGATACGGGAAAAGGAAGAGCCCCCCCGACAAGGAAGCACAGTCATTTGACTTTCATTATGATGAATACAATTGAAATTTTCAAGCTCTCCATAGCCTCTTGACATCAATTCTCAATGCCTGCATTATATTCGCATCAAAGCCAGGTCGACCGGTGACCTCATCATTCGTCCCTCTGCATAAGCGGCTAACTTGAACAAATAGAGGGACTGCATTTGTCAATTGCAACCCACTTCACAGAGGTACTTGTGGAATGCAGACTGTGGAAACTCCATCCACTTCCACTCGCGTTGACCATTTCCAACTCCAATTAACCATGTCTCTCTCTCTCTCTCTCTCTCTCTCTCTCTCTCTCTCTCTCTCTCTCTCTCTCTCTCTCTCTCTCTCTCTCTCTCTCTCTCTCTCTCTCTCTC
>SZWC01005506.1:10753-22256 GCA_023375785.1 Penium margaritaceum
GCCCGTGCCCGCTGCAGCTTGCACCATTGCCGCGGCTGAGGCTGAGGCTGAGGCTGCCGGAGCGGCTGAGGGACTAGGGTCGAGAGAAGGTGACATGAAGGGACGGGATCGCGCCGTTGCCGACGGCATAGGTGCGACGAGAGGGCGTGGGTTGGGCTGTAGTGCTTGGGTGAGAGAGCGTGCAACAGCGCGTGAAGTGTTCGCCAGGGGGGGCTCGCAGGACAGGTATCGCGACGCCCGTGTGTTGTAGGAGGGGCTGGCGAAAACTCTCCTGCCGTCCTCCTGCGGAAAGCAGAACTGCTGTTTGTTGAGAGCTGGTCAGAGGCTGACGTGAGACTGCCGTGTGACATCCATCTTCATTCGGTGATGGGCTGTCAATGTGCACCACGGTGCAAGTGATATCTCTTAGGTTTAACTGATGACTTCAATCTTGCATCGGGGCCGTGGAGTCAAGCGGCCACAGTGGAAGTCAAGTTCGCCTCCAATCGCCAGCTGCGTGTAGCGGTGTGCGCAAGATCACGGAACCACAGGGCGTTGAAGTGGCGTACGCGGGAAGCCATGCGACGGCCTGGGTGGGTCGTCGTGGACCACTGCCGCCTCTACTGCACTGTTGTGGCCTACTTCAAGACATGTCATTACTCGCAGGGGAGGAAGGCAGGGAGGAAGGGAGTGCAGACTCCAGCAGTACGTTGCTCACCAACGTCTGCTTCTGCGTGCATGCTCGTGCCCGGGGATGCATCATAAAATTCATGTCCACTGATATCCTGTTTTAACCTCTCGCGAAAGGTCACACAGAATACAGTACACCCAAAACATCCGACCAACAAACGTACGTCCCAAATGGCTTCCAGCTCATTCCGAAGGCTGCCTGAACGTACATTGGGTGCACACAATGGAAAGCAATCCTACAATGCAACCAATGCATTCTAATTATTGCAATAATCTAACTAAGATCCAAAATTCCATCAAAAACCTCTTCAAAACTACACCCGCGGAATTCTAAGGGAAATACTTCAATCTGGAAGAAGAATGGAACAGAAATTGAGGACAATCAAGCAACATCAAAGTGTAAAACCCATTGAAAATCATTGAAATGGCCTAAATTCTCTCATTCACAAACATTTCCTAGATCTCCACACTCAAATTTTCCAACAAAAATCTCAAAGGTCTTAACAACCATTTTCCCCATTTTGCGAGGGGATCAAGAATGTCCTACCCAGCGCTTAATGAAGAGGTCTCCTTCGCCCCAAGATTTATGAGAAAAAACCAGGCTACTCAATCAATTTAACATGCTCGATAACCTACATGACTCACTCATCAAGCAAAGCGAGGAGGGCATGTCAACCCCCCTCACAATTCTTGCTCCCGTATGAGAATCGCCATCAAGCGGTGACCTACATCTTTCTACAAATAATCGACACACAAACTCCCTGGTTTGAATTAGCTTATTATATGTTTTGCATGAAGTAATCCCACACTAAAAACAAAACCCTACATGAAACGGGGCGGCTCGCATGTAAAACACAACGCGGACTTCATTCCTCGATTTCGATCAAGCAAAAGTGCCTAAATTTTATATCAAACTCAACTGCTCATTTTGTTTCTTTCTTCAACACGAAACCCCCTCATTTTAATTGAGAATAATTTGCAAACCCTACCTAAAACTACATTTGAGGTTTAAGGGTGTTGTTTTTGCACGGGCTCCTACGAGGCCCAGCGAAAGCAAGTCATAGCAGGTTCCCTTTTAGTGCATAGAACGCCTCTACCTCCACATGCAAACCACATGCGAAACCCTTATGAAATTCACAAATCCCTTGAGATAAGGTTTCATAAATGTGAAATTGTGGATGTAATCATGTTGATGTTTTTTCGCGTGTAGCATTGAAATGTTTCTTTTTCTCGTAGTTCTTTTGTGAAGTGTTAGTATGCAAAGTCAACATTTCAAGGAGTCTTATTGTTCCAAACACGACATACGATGGACTTACTTCTCTGATTGTTGGGTAGGGAAGACACACATTCAAATCTCATTAGTAATCCCCAAATGAACCCTGTTGAAATGTAAGACTAGCAACAAGGGCTAGGACCCTTCCTGGTAGGATCTTTAGATGATCAGCAATGTAGCTTATATAATTGCATGGCAAGGGTTGGGAACTTTGGACTGAAACATTGACTGATACAAATTACAAGTATGGTACATGAAAAATCCTATGCAAGCTAGGCTAGCACAACTCCTGGCCCACATAGTGGCAACGCCTTGCTAAGCCTTGTAGGCCGTTGTGGCAAGAGTCTTCGCATAATCTCCAGGTTAAATAGCCTTCAGATTACCCTTCACCTAGGCTGGCAAGCCTTGCCAGGCCTAAAGAGCCCTCAAAGGGACCTCCAGCAAATGTTTGTCTTACGCTTGAGCAGAGCTGAGTGCTTGGAGTATATTGAGATAAATTGAACCAAGGAGAGCTCTACCTTCTATAACTGTGGATTTGTAAAGTTGACCACTTGAAATAGAAGCTTCCTTCAAGTGGTTCAGGTCTGCTACCACCTGGAGAAGCTTCCTTCCAGAAGAAGCTTCCTGTAGTTCAAAGTTGTAATTGGCATCCCTAATACCCTAGGGAGAAGCCTCCTCCTTGAGGAAGCTTTCTCAGTTCTTCATGTGAAGCTTCTTAAAGAAGTTCCTTGCTCTTCAATATTTCCTCTGACGACCGTTGATCTTGCCATTCTCCTGCATCAGAAATGTCAATCAAGAGTCTCTTGAAACTCGTGCCAAATTAGCCCACGCAAATTGAAGGGCGCAAGTTTGATGTATGTGGTTGATGATGCAGAGTAAGCCTCATGCTCATGGTGCATGATTCTTGTTTAGACAGCTAGAGGACTTCCTAACCAGGGTTGCTATAAAGTGCTACGTAATAGGTAGCTCCCATCCCTCCTAAAGCTCATTAAAGGTATGCGCAACCCTCTTGCGCATGCCAACACATTATTTCACATAATGCCTTTTAAGTTGCTTCAGGGCTGAGTATCAAAATCTATCTACCCTGAGCAGGAGACAATTTCAAGTACACGTGGACACTAAAATTCACCGTAAAATCCGTAGCATTATGTATAGTGCTCCGAATGCACTGTCGTGTTCACCACATCAGAGCTTGACACCAGCGGAGTAATCGCACCTCTCAAGATATCCAAAATCAAAATGAATGTTAATGAAACCTCTCACCAAGATGATGTCTTCATCAACATGTTTTATGGTTTTCTTCAGTCGTTTATCATGCTTAAAACTTTCAATGAAGTGGAAATGGATAATGAAGCATTTTTCTTCATCTCTTTCATACCCATTTCATTAATTATTCAATTAAATAGACAACTAACATGTATCGGAAATATTTTTAAAAAAAATAAAACATTAAAAATTTCTATATCACATGAAAACTTCTCACTTTTATAGAACCGTCTGAAGAATCTTCAAAATTTAGTTTTTAACACATTTTTTATGTTGTGGGATAAAAAAAAACTACATGTAAGACGTTCAAATAAAGATATTCATGCTTTCTCTTAGAATGTTTAATCATCCGTTTTATTAACAACACAAAAAAAATATTTAGTCAAGGAAATAAAAAAGAAGAGTGATGAATGAACACTAGAAGTAATAGATCAAATAAATCTTCAAATGGATACACATAAAAACTCATTTCCACATAAACACTCAGTGTCCTATACTTTAACTCTATTAAACAATAAACGTTTTGGAGTTATGGTTAATCACCCCTCTTTCATACACTTCATGACCTATGTATACTAATCCTCCATTATCTTTACTTATTGGAAGTTTACTAACATGTATACACGATATACATCACTAGTTTATCAATGAAAAAAAATGTATTTTTATACATAGAGAAAATCACAATTATTTGCGGTGAATTACAATTCAATATTCTGTGATAGTTTAAAGATATATACAATGATTCTAAGGTCACCTGTTTTTGTCCTATGAATGTCTGAAGGGTATGTTAGTCCTACATAGTATGCGATCAAGATCTAGAGACGGAACAGAGTTTAGTCTTTGCAGGTGAATAGGACATGTAGTTACTTTTTTGAATGTTCAAAAGTGCCGCGAGCGTAATTCGCTCGGAGTCCATTGCCCACTCCCCTCGACTCCACAATTGTATAAGGGGAGGTATTGGGGGGTGTATCTTGCATACGCTAAAAAGTGTACACAAGTGTATTTGTACACTTGTGTACAAAATCAACCCCCCTCCACATACACTACCCAATACACCCTCCAAATACACTTTGACTTCGGGAAAGGGGGGGGGACGAGTTGGCCCCACCCCCCCTAAACATTGTGAAGGATATCTGGCGAGTGTATTGGGAAGTGTAGCGGATAGAAAAACAAAAAGAATACACAAGTCTATTCATTTATGATTACATGACAGTAGATGTGGAGCATCAATCCGGGTATATTCACGGTATTCAGAAGACCAAAATGTAACAACAGGCGTATGTGCATCATTCGCTATAGGTACTTTCTAAGTAATGGAACAGCACCCTGATGGGTACTCCTTCCCCCCTCCCCCCCCCCAGACACCGCGAGTACATTAGGGGGGTGTATAAGGAGGTATATCTTGCATATGCTAAAAAATGTACACAAGTGTGTTTGTACACTTGTGTACAAAATCGATCCCCCTCCACATACAGTACGCAATACACCCTCCTAATACACTTCGACTTCGTGGGGGGTAACGAGTTGGCCCCACCCCCCCTAAACAAAATGAAGTGTATCTTGCAAATGTATTGTGAAGTGTAGCGGATAGACAACAAAAAGAATACATAATTGTATTCTTTTATAAGTACATGACAGTAGATGTGGAGCGTCGATCTGGGTAGATTCACGGTATTCAAAAGAGAAAAAAGTAACAACTGGCTTATGCGTATCATTCGCTATGGGTACTATGCGAGCGATGGATTGGCACCCCAATGGGTAGTCCCCCCCTCCCCCCCCCGAGACACCTCAAGTGTATTGGGGAAGTGTATAAGGGGGTGTATCTTGCATGCACAAAAAAATGTACACAAGTGTATTAATACAGTCATGTACAAAATAAACCCCCCTCCATATACACTACCCAATACACTCCCCCAATACACGTTGACTTTGGAGGGGGGGGACGAGTTGGCCCCACCCCCACCCCAGAAACAACGTGAAGTGTATCAAGTGAGTGTATTGGGAAGTCTGGCGGATAAAAAACAAAAAACATTACACAAGTGTATTCTTATATAAGTACATGAAAGGAGATGCAGAGTGTCAATCCGGGTATGTTCAAGGTATTTAGAAGAGCAAAAAAACAATAACTGCATTATGCGTATCATTCGCTATGGGTACTTTGCGAGCAATGAAATGGCACCCCGATAAGTAGCCCCCCCCTAAGATATCGTGAGTGTCTTGGGGGAGTGTATTGGGGAGTATATCTTGCATACGCTAAAAAATGTACACAAGTGTATTTTTACACTTGTGTACAAAGTTGAACCCTTGGTAGATACACAACCCAATCCACTCCCCCAATACACTTTGACTTAGGGGGAGGGGGGAGTCGAGTTGTTCCCAACCCCCTGAAAACTGTGAAGTATGGGTAAGTGTAGTGGATGTAAAAATAAAAGAATACACAAGTGTATTCTTTTCTAGAGGCATGAAACTAGATATGGATTGTTGATCTGATTATCTTCACAAATTCAAAAAGGCAAAACGTAACAACTTGTTTATGTGCATCATAAACCTTTGCGGACTTTTCGAGCTATGAAACGGCACCCCAACTGGTAGTAATCCACCCCTCCCCCCCCCAAGTCATCTTAAGTGTGTTGGAGGAGTGTATTGGGGGGTGTATCTCGCATATGCTCAAAATTGTACACACGTTTAATTGCACATTAAATCGACCCCGCTCCAGATACACTACCCAATACACCCTCTCGATACAATCCTACATAGAACTGGGGGAGGGGGGGACTTCATGCTTGACCATGATACCTGCCGCTCGAGCGGAGAGTCACCCATTTAGACAAAGATTTCTGCAATAGGCATCAACGGAGCCGAGGATATATATATATATATCTATATATATATATATATATATATATATATGCGTGTGCCTCTATGTTACTAACATAACATGATATTTAAGAAATTACAAACGTAGGTCCATTTGACAAATTGTTTTGTTTAATTTAATTGAAACAGATATCCTATGATCTGTGCTAAAAACCTTTTTAAGAAAATCCAGTTCTTAAGAAAGTTTCGTGAATTTTTTCTATTCATGAACAAAAAGGTTATAGTGTACATGGTTGTAAAAGGAAACTTTTAGGAAACATTGTCAACTGTCTAGGTTTTTTTCTTTGAAGGATCCTCACCATGCATTTCACTTTTGTACACTTATCATCAAGTGTGTGGATTTGGGGTGATTGGGCATAATTGACTTTTTGCATCAGTATGTCAAGATATACTTCACAAAAAACACTTTTACACAAAAAAGGGCATGGTTTCTTTCATTTATCAAAAATTATGATTTTGAACACACATCCTTTCATTTTCCACATATGATTTCAAGGTTATGTAAGATAATCATTATTAAGAAATAATTGTTATTGGGTCTTAATAGTATTCTACCTACTATGCAAAAATAAATACATCACAACTTATGCAAAGGTATCATTCATTCTTTGGGATATTACATGATGCTTCAAGGTGTGTTGCACTGAAGCCATCAAACAACCCAGCCATGAGCACACCAGCCATGCTTACTCCATCTGTTGATCGCATTACACTTCCCTCACAAAAAAAACCGTTGCGCTAACCATCCACACACCAAATTTGGCCAGAGAAAATCATTGTGAATTAGTTACATGAAAGTAAGTAAAGAAAAGGTTTTCTGAACCACAAAGGCTCAACCTAAAATGCTTCAGGTTTTCAAACTCTTTAGCCATCCCTTTGAAGATGTACCAAAACTTGGAATGACAACTTGAGCCATTTGAAATAGACAACACGATGTTTATAATAAAATGGAACTACATAATTTATTATTAATTTTGTTTTCAGTTTTAAATACATTTCATTAAATCGAAATAGTGTACAAAATCTAGCAAAGTGAGTCTGAATACATGGGAATGAGGTAAGCCTCGTGTAACATATGAACAAGTCTTAAAATGTATCATTCAACCGTGTGGCTATGTGTATATTGACTTTTTACGTCTTTCACATGAGCAAATAAGCAGATGAAAACATCAAATCAAAGGACGTTCAAATGCATTAGCAAGAGGCTGTGATGTGTAGCAAGAGTATATGTGTGCATTTTCTAATACATCATCAAATGTGATGAAGTTAATGAGTGAAAATATATTTATAACTGTGCTTATTAAAGGAATATAGTAGAAATATGCATTTCACATGTGATGAAATTTGATCAGATGAATTTAACATTTCATTCATGTGATTTAGCTGGTTAACATTCTCGAATTTCACAGATGTTTTCGCAACACACGTAAAGAAACACTAGTAAAAACTTATCAATATGTGTGTTTCATGAATAGAAGGAAGCCTTGGCTTGTATTAAAAAACTAAAATGTTTAAGATTCTCTTACGATGAAAGCCATACCTTTGAAACTCACATACGCTAAGGACCATTGATAAAAACCAAGTGGTGTTAAAAGTCTTCTAGTCACTATTGCCAAGATTGATGATTTCATTCAGTATACATATGAAATCAGGCTTTAAAAGTCTATTTTTGAATGCAAAAGTTTTAAGAAATTCTTAGATAGATAAGAAAATGTTTATGATTTGAGTTCTTAAGCCTTCAAGTCGTCTTAATCAGGGACCCATCTTGTATCACATGGCATACATTATAGTACATCTCATGTGCATTTCTTGGCTTGATTTCTTATGTAATTCTTCATTAATAATGGATGTGTTTGTAATGTTACATGCCTTTTAAAACATTGAAATAAAGCATCTAAGGATTCCACACTCGTTTCATGTGTTACTATTTTGCGAATGACAAAAGTAAGAGCTTATGGTACTTGATTTTTTATTATACATCAAGCGTTATTTGAATTCTTTCACAGTTTTGAATTTACCAATATAAATCTAGGGGTATTATTTATAGGTTAATACTATAAACGGGTTGATGATTTGATGTAAAATATTGAATACATTTCAAGGAAGGAAATTTGTTTTGTAATACCTTTCATTAGTATATCAAGTGTAATGAATTAGAAAAGGAGTGGAATTAATTGATACAATTTTCATCACCCACAAACTTTAAGCTATGGTTTTGACTAGATTTCGCTCCTCATTTAAAATAATTTACTATCGTCAAGTCTAAACTATTAAGAGCTACTATGTTTCATGATATAAGAACCATAATCATTATGGGTTGTTTGCGTACATATCAATTTTTACATATCATTTAGGATTTGGGTTTACTTTTGATGATATTTAATTTACGAGATGTTAATATGTCCTTGTGTGTGGATAATGGCCTTGTGTTTATTTTAGGAGATTTTTTCTTATTAGAAGAGGTCTACATGATGTTTCTACAATGAATACATGGCTAGAATGGTTGTCCTTTATAACTCTACAAGCTTTTCTATACAATGAGGGGAAAATTCATAGCATTGGGGAAAAGCATCAACGGGACTAACCTTGGCAAGGGAGAAGTTTACGTGAAACATTTAAACTTCTTTGTTACTTCCACACCACAGCACTTTCCTTCATCCATTCTTCACTCTAATATGCACGATGTGAAGGTGACTTAACAAGGGTCACTGATGGATCAATGTTGCATCTTTTTATAAAATGAAATCTCCTTGTTCTTTTATGGATTATTTATAACGAAAAATATTCTTTCTTTGATTACTTCTTTGAAGCATCCGATATATCCTAAATTTTTGTTGTGTTTTCCTTCTGTATGGCATTCATTACTAATTTTATTTTTCTTTTTTGTCCATATAAGTTCTAACTTGGTGAATTAACTGAATGCTTTTTTTCCCACGGTGCTGCCATGCTCTCAATGAGTCAAAATGTGGCAAAGTGGTTTGTAGAGTCATGCATTTGGGATTACCTTTGAATTTCCATGTTTCACAAA
Source organism: Penium margaritaceum (assembly GCA_023375785.1). Classification (NCBI taxonomy): domain Eukaryota; kingdom Viridiplantae; phylum Streptophyta; class Zygnematophyceae; order Desmidiales; family Peniaceae; genus Penium; species Penium margaritaceum. Next base: position 19,870 of record SZWC01005506.1, read on the forward strand.
TTACATCCACCAATGTTAGACAATGGATTGAATTAGTGTATCGTTTTTTAGTTTTTTGGCGATCACGTTATTTTAGTGAGGAGAAAACCACTTCATATTTTCGTGAGTCCCTTGTTCTAATCAAATTGGCCATGTGGAAGGCTACATTTTTGCTCAAATGAGGTATTAAGGCTTCATGGATATGAAGCCTTAATGAATTCTTAAATGAATGAATTCTTAAAATATTAGAGATACTTGTAAGAAATTTTCAAAAACATGCAAGATCCTGTAGATGTCCACGTTAGCTCTACATGGCAAGCGTGATACATTGTTTAATACTAGGAATTGACTTAACTTTGTCCACCACACTAGATGGAAAATGCACAATTATATTGTTTTCTTGTGTGCTCGATATTGTTGAAGAGGGCCATGAATAATTGTCACACATCAGACAGGATTTCGTCTTTTAGCTTTGCCATCTGGTCATTTGGGATGGCAGTTGAGGCCCTTCTGGCTTCAATTGTCACCGACTGATCTTATTGATTAGGTTGGTTATGGAAGGATGGCAACCGAATCATAGGTCCACAGTACAGTTATACGAATACTGTGATTGCCCGTGTCTTTATTCCTCTCATTTCGTTCCGTCGACGAAGCGATGCAAGTGAACCTCCACTTGCACAACCTTAGATTCGGAAATCTATGCCCTCCTTCACCGCTACTCGAGGTAGTGGGTTCGAAATCTTCTTCGTCCATATGCAAATTTGAACCTCATTACTCACCACCAGACACGCACATCCTTGCAACGAAGTCGTACATGGCAGCATAGATGGAGGAGACTGAAAATTTGTCTGTCCCAAACAGGAGTCCCTTGAACCAGGGACCAAATTATTTGCCTTCTAAGTCGAACTTTCCCGATAGTAACGCCTTCGGGAGGGACGGTCAAGATGCATGCCTGAACAGTCTCACGGCTGAAAACTCCGTTAGACTTACGTCATCGGTATCCTTGTATCGCTCTACACCTTTTCATGCAATCTTTAATCGATCTGGCCGCCACTACCGCACTTTCAACCATATTCGATTATTTGAAACGGCGAGGATGTCGCCAGCCCTGGTTAGAAATGTGGACATCGTCCTACTCACATGTCACGAAGCCCAAGGGCGACCATGGAGGACGGGTTATATGAAAACGGAAATTGTTCTATTAGAATCCTTGTCCTCACAGTGCTGGACACGCCAATGGTAACAATTTTTTTAATTGACTCCCCCGAAATGAACGGTGACTGAAGAGCTGTTTACGGGGCCGCGCTAACCTGGCGGGGGCAGCTGGAGCACCGGTAGATTGACGGGACGCAGGAATTTAAGTCGACAATCGAACAATAGCGAGATTACAAAATGCGGCAATCTCAACCAGTACATGGGGAAACCGGAAAACCGTTCAATAGTGGCTCCGTCAGAAGAAAAGAAAACGATATTGAACTCTTCGACGCCGAAGAGCCGTTGGATGTCTCTATGGTGGACGAGATTTTTGTTTCTTTCTCAAATCGTCCCCCTGTAAATCGCAAACCAACCTGGGTCTCGGATGTCTAAAGAGGGCGGTCCACTTCGTCTACTTCTATCTGGCCCAAGAGCAGGCCTTAAAGATTACTTCAATTGCCATACGAACAGGACCCCTAAACGAACAAGGTTTTCCCCAGCATTGCGGAGGTATTTACGTCAACGTGGCAGTGAGCCCTAAGTGGATCTTGCCCCAAACTTGTCGTCCGACAGGAGCCATGAGAATGTTGCGGCGGGGTGGCCCAAGGCTCGGATGTGGGAATATGAAAGGACGAAATCGTCCGACGTGGATTGAAAAGCTGGTGGTCGCAACGATCCAGAAACAACGACTCCGCACAATGTGGATCCCAATGATGCCAACACACGACTAACGTGGCGGCACGGGCTGCGTGAAAAGCCATCAGGTGCGCGGCAGCAGAAACGACAAGCTGACCGACTTCCGGAAGCGCAAATCAAGCAAGTTACTCATGAAGAGTTTCCAAGCTAGGAGCTGCTCCCAATGCCGAGGCGCTATTTTTTTTTTACCCCTGGTCGTGACCGCCCAATGCCGAGGCGCTATTATTCCCAGCTAATTCCCAGGTCGCCCCCATTTTCGGCCGACCATGTCTGAGACGCCCCCATTCTGAGAAAAATGGCCAGGTCGCCCCCATTCCAAAAAATTCTGGGTAGGTCGCCCCCATTTTTTTAATAGTTTTCCAACTTGCCCCCATTCTAAGAATTATGGCTACGTCGCCCCCACTTTTTTAACGAATTGTAGAGGGTTTGGGTTTAGGGATGTCGACGTTGGCGGAGGTCTGAGAGGACGTCATCGTTCGAGCGTGCGGCATCACCGAATGAACGAGATGACCCCCTCC
>SZWC01005506.1:22537-56005 GCA_023375785.1 Penium margaritaceum
ATACACATACACATACACATACACATACATATACATATACATATACATATACATATACATATACATATACATATACATATACATATACATATACATATACATATACATATACATATACATATACATATACATATAAATACAAATATAAATTTACAAATACATATACACATACATATACATATAAATATATATATATATATACATATATACGCATAGGTGCATTGTTTGGTGACATTTCTGTATTCTTGGCCCGACGACGGGATTTATGTTTTAGTAATCATATGTGGCGGTGTGCATGTAACTGTACTTGTTCGAAGGTGTCGTCCGACATAGTTCGGTCGAACCTGATGAGTAGGTAGTCGGCTCGTGTTCTCGTGCGATGTATCATCGAGGTCCGATCCATATGAATAGCTTCACAAAATAAACCATCTCTCGCGTGGCTACATTGACTTTTTTTTGGAACCTAATGCCGATAATTCACTCGGTGGCTGTTCATCGAGCCGTCTAAAATGTTCTTTCTTTTTCCGATCAGGTTAAAGCGTTCTTTTTTAGTTTGCGTCATCGACGATCATACGTTTATACGTACGCGTCCCTAAAAGACCTCGAAGCTATGACTTTCGGGGCCGTGTTTGATAGTGAATCCACGAAACAGCGCAATGGACGTACAAGCATGGGCAGCTTTAGCTGTCCATGCTCGTACGTCCATCGCGGTATCTTCTTATTTCTCGCTGGGAAAGGCGAAGGAAGCTCTATATTTTAGTATGGTCAACGTTTCCTCCGCCTTTAGAGACGCCCTATGAGGTTATAAGGTATATATACAATGTCCAACCCGTCACATGTAAAAGTCGACGGCAAGGATGCGAGCAAGTCTGGACGGCGGACACGGCGGACCTCGTGTCCGGAACAATGTACGGTACGTTTTTATTGAAACTGATTTTCAGCCAAGTGCAATACAAAATATTATCGTTATCTTGCCCCCACTTTTTAAGTGGGGTCAAGATGTCGACAATGTTTCATCCATACTGGGCATCGTAGCCATAATTCCCCGAAGCACCAAAAGTGGGGGCGACCTGGCTATGATTTTTCGGAATGGGGGCGACCTAGCCATTTTTCTCAGAATGGCGGCTTCTCAGACATGGTCGAGCGAGAATGTGGGCGACTTACAAAGTCGCCCTATTATTCCGCTTGGGCATAATAACCCTTCTACTCATTGCGCAAGGGGGTCAAGAACTCCCTACCCGGGGCTTGAAATGTAAGACAACCCCGTTAGACGGTTTCGAAAACAAAACCAGAATTTCTACTCGTTTCATCATTCCTGATCATTTCATGCGAATCTGATCACGTGAGGCAGGGTGGGCCATATCAACCGCCCTCACAATTCTCGCTCCCACGCGAGAATCGCGATCAAGCCATGACCTTGTTGTTTCTTTTCCACGCAAAAACCTTACTTTTATTGATGTTTTTCTATGATTTTCATGGGCGCAGCCTGCGCAAAACATGAAACCCTACATCAAACTTGTTGTGATGTTGTCAGTCATACACAGTTGAACAGTTGGTTGTGACCACTCGGCCGTGTCCATGCTCGTGCAGATCCTTGAGACGGACCCAGCTGGAGACAAATTCCTGAAGATCTCAAAACGTAGTCCGTGGACTGTGGGAGCCCTCTGGTACACTGGGTAGGCTGCCAGGCTGCCTCCCGCGGGTGGAGCATCACCTCAGGGAACTCTATCTCTAGCTGGGTCCGTCTCAAGGATCTGCACGAGCATGGACACGGTCGAGTGGTCACAACCAACTGTACAACTGTTTATGACTGACAACATCACAACACTCCCCCATGACCCGATGGTACGCATGTCCATACACGTGCAGAATGCGTGCCGGTGCAACACAGAGTGCTCAACAGGGACCCGGACAATCACCCACTCTCGGACAGGGGTCGCAATCTGACGGATGACCTTTATCGCATCGTGCGCTGCTCTGCTCCTGACTCTTCCCCTTGCTCATCTGCCCGCGTCTTTGTCACGGGGGTGTTGTCTCCNTTCTGCGCTCAGGGCAAGATGCATCGATGCACCTACCCTGCCTCCGTCACTCGCGCGCAGCGTCCCCTGGAGCTTGTCCACTCGGACCTCCTCGGACCTCTCCCTGTCGAGTCTGTCGCTGACCGTGGTCGGTATGTTCTTACACTCACGGATGACTTCACCCGCATGCGGTGGGTCTACTGCCTCCGCCACAAGAGTGATGCCGCTCTAGCCGTGCGCTTGTGGCTCGTGATGGCCGAGCGTCAGTCTCGTCACTCCCTCCACACCTTCCGCTGTGACCGCGGCGGTGAGTATCTTGGTGAGCTGACCACTCACTTCGCCGAGCTTGGTATCTGTCACCAGCTCTCGACCCCTGCTACGCCACAGCAGAACGGTGTGTCCGAGCGCTGGAACCGCACCATGGAGGACGCGGTTCGCGCCATGCGCGCTGAGTGTGGTCTCCCGGAGTCCTTCGCCTTCGAGGGCTTCGCCTACATGACGTGGGTCTGGAACCGCCTCCGGCATGGTCCCTTGCCGGACCACGTCACGCCGTATGAGCTGTGGTTCGGTCACCTTGCGGACCTCAGGCTTGCTCGCGTCTGGGGTTCCTTGGCCTGTGTCTGGTACACTGCGGACCAGCAGGGGTCCAAGGTCTCTCCGCGCGGCCGGATGTGTGCCTTCCTCGGTGTCTCCTCGCGCTCCAAAGCGTGGCGTTTCTGGGATGCGGGTTGCCACCGCATCGTTGAGTCGCGCGACGCGTTGTTTTTTGAGGCACTGTTGTACCGCGACCTGTCTGCCATTCTCACCCAGGCAGCGTCTCACGTTCCCACCTGTGAGGCCTTCCGTCGGGTGGGGGAGTCTACCCCACAGGGTGAGTCCGTCCGGGGTGCCTCCGGGGTGGGACCGTTGCTGGCCACCATTGACCTGGCCATCATTGCTGTCGGGCCTGTAGTCTCTGCGCCTGCCCCGCTTGCGCCCACCACGACTGTCTCGCCTGCGCCTGCCGCGCCTGCCTCACACGCGCCTACCGCGACTGCCTCGCCCGCGCCTGCCGCGACTGCCTCGCCCGCACCTGCAGCGCCTGCTTCGCCCGCACGTGCAGCGCCTGCTTCGCCCGCACCTGTAGCGCCTGCTTCGCCTGCCGGGGCTGCACCTGCCGCCTCTTCGCCTGCGCGCCTGCCTCACCCGCGCCCGCCGCGACTGTCTCGCCCGTGCCTGCCGCGACCGTCTCGTCCGTGCCTGCAGCGCCTGTTTCGCCCGTGCCTGCCGCGCGTGTCTCGCCCACGCCTGCAGCGTCTCTAGAGACAGCACCTGCCCTCCCTGTGCCAGAACCGTCGGTCAGCTCAGACTCGGGCTACTCCCGTGGACCAGGTGGGCGTCTCCGCCCAGTGGCCTCACGAGCACCTTCGACTGCGGTTGCGCCACCTAGACGACGCACGCGCAGCGTGCACAGTGGTGACCCTGGCACAAAGGCTCTCGGCCTAAGTGTCCAAGGCACCTACACGGAGGTGCACCCAGCTTGTCCCATTGGGCACCAGCTGATCGCNACTCTCGGACAGGGGTCGCAATCCGACGGAACGAACAGCCCCGAGGAACTTCCCACGTGCCAGTGCCTTGGTCAGGAAGTCAGCGTGCTGGAAGTCTGTGCCCACCCAGACGATGGAGATCAACTGCCGCTCCACCAGATCGCGCACAAAATGATACTCGACAGCGATGTGCTTCGTGCGTGCGTGGAACACACCAGAGTTCTCAGCGATCGCGAGAGCAGTCTGGTTGTCGCATCGGAGGATGATGGTAGGCACGGACTGACCCAAGCACTGGAACAACTGCTGCAGCCACACCGCCTCAGCGGCGCCAGCGCCCAGAGCAACAAAGTCAGCCTCTGAGGAGCTGCGAGCAATGCACCCCTGCTTGCCGCTGCGCCAAGACACAGCGGTGCCACCAAGCAGGAACACGTAACCCGTGCGGCTGCGTCCATCAGGACTCCATGCCCAGTCGCTGTCGGTGTAGCCATCTACCACAACGGAGCACTGTCTCCGAAAGTAGAGACCGTGATACGGTGTGGAGACCACGTACTGGACGACTCGCGAAGCTGCGTGCAGAGCGCGAGCCCGAGGGGACTGACTGAACTGTGCAAGTAGGTTGACAGCGAACGCAATTTCGGGACGCGTGGTCGTGGCCAAGTACATCAGTGAGCCAATGATGCGCAAGTACAGGGTCATGTCCACAGTCTCGCCGAGGTTGGCTGGGTCTTTCACCTTCAGAGCGTCCTGCCCGTCGGGAGTGATGGGTGACGAGGCGGCGGGAACAACGCCAAGGAGGTCAGCAAACCGCTCCCCCACAACCTGTGCATATCGTGCCTGATGGAGGAGGAGTGTCCGTCGACGACGATCACGCACAATCTCCATCCCGAGGAAAACAGCCGCTGGACCAAGGTCCTTCATCCTGTAGGCGGCCTGCAGGACCGCCTTGGCCTCCTTCACGGCCTCCAGTGAAGGAGACGCAACCAGGAGATCTTCCACATACACCAGAATGGCAGTGAGGTGCTCGGCTGTCCGTCGGATGAAAAGTGACGGGTCGACATCACTCTGGACGTACTTGGCCTGAGTGAGGGTGCGAGTGATCTCTCGGTTCCAGCACCGGGGCGACTGCTTCAGGCCATACAAGGCCTTGCGGAAGCGCCATACCTTGTTGCCCTCGACCTCAAACCCAAGTGGCTGGACCATGTAGATCTTTTCCTCCAAGGTGCCGTGGAGGAACGCATTATTCACATCCATCTGGTGTAGCTCCCAGTCATGGTGAGCGACCACACCAAGCAGCGCGCGAGCTGTGGTCATGCGGCCAACAGGGGCAAAGGTGTCAGTGAAGTCGATCCCCTCAACCTGAGAGAATCCCTTGGCAGTCAAGCGGGCCTTATAGCGGTCCAGTGAGCNCAAGGGATTCTCTCAGGTTGAGGGGATCGACTTCACTGACACCTTTGCCCCTGTTGGCCGCATGACCACAGCTCGCGCGCTGCTTGGTGTGGTCGCTCACCATGACTGGGAGCTGCACCAGATGGATGTGAACAATGCGTTCCTCCACGGCACCTTGGAGGAGGAGATGTACATGGTCCAGCCACCTGGGTTTGAGGTCGAAGGCAACAAGGTCTGGCGCTTGCGCAAGGCCTTGTATGGCCTGAAGCAGTCGCCCCGGTGCTGGAACCGAGAGATCACTCGCACCCTCACTCAGGCCGAGTACGTCCAGAGTGATGCCGACCCGTCACTTTTCATCCGACGGATAGCCGAGCACCTCACTGCCATTCTGGTGTATGTGGACGATCTCCTGATTGCATCTCCTTCACTGGAGGCCGTGAAGGAGGCCAAGGCGGTCCTGCAGGCCGCCTACAGGATGAAGGACCTTGGTCCAGGGGCTGTTTTCCTTGGGATGGAGATTGTGCGTGATCGTCGTCGACGGACACTCCTCCTCCATCAGGCACGATATGCACAGGTTGAGGGGGAGCGGTTTGCTGACCTCCTTGGCGCTATTCCCGTCGCCTCGTCACCCATCACTCCCGACGGGCAGGATGCCCTGAAGGTGACAGACCCAGCCGATCTTGGCGAGACTGTGGACGTGACCCTGTACTTGCGCATCATTGGCTCACTGATGTACTTGGCCACGACCACGCGTCCCGACATTGCGTTCGCTGTCAACCTACTCGCACAGTTCAGTCAGTCCCCTCGGGCTCGCGCTCTGCACGCAGCTTTGCGAGTCGTCCGGTACGTGGTCTCCACACCGTATCACGGTCTCTGCTTTCGGAGACAGTGCTCGGTTGTGGTAGATGGCTACACCGACAGCGACTGGGCATGGAGTCCTGATGGACGCAGCCGCACGGGTTACGTGTTCCTGCTTGGTGGCACCGCTGTGTCTTGGCGCAGCGGCAAGCAGGGGTGCATTNTACTTGCGCATCATTGGCTCACTGATGTACTTGGCCACGACCACGCGTCCCGACATTGCGTTCGCTGTCAACCTACTCGCACAGTTCAGTCAGTCCCCTCGGGCTCGCGCTCTGCACGCAGCTTTGCGAGTCGTCCGGTACGTGGTCTCCACACCGTATCACGGTCTCTGCTTTCGGAGACAGTGCTCGGTTGTGGTAGATGGCTACACCGACAGGGACTGGGCATGGAGTCCTGATGGACGCAGCTGCACGGGTTACGTGTTCCTGCTTGGTGGCACCGCTGTGTCTTGGCGCAGCGGCAAGCAGGGGTGCATTGCTCGCAGCTCCTCAGAGGCTGAGTATGTTGCTCTGGGCGCTGGCACCGCTGAGGCGGTGTGGCTGCAGCGGTTGTTCCAGTGCTTGGGTCAGTCCGTGCCTACCATCATCCTTCGATGCGACAACCAGAGTGCTCTCGTGATCGCTGAGAACTCTGGTGTGTTCCGCGCATGCACGAAGCACATCGCTGTCGAGTATCATTCCGTGTGCGATCTGGTGGAGCGGCAGTTGATCTCCATCGTCTGGGTGGGCACAGACTTGCAGCGCGCTGACTTTCTGACCAAGGCACTGGCACGTGGGAAATTCCTCGGGGCTGTTCGTTCCGTCGAATTGCGACCCCTGTCTGAGAGTGGGTGATTGTCCGGGTCTTTGCTGAGCACTCTGTGTTGCACCGGCACGCGTTCTGCATGTGTATGGACATGCGTACCATCGGGTCATGGGGGAGTGTTGTGATGTTGTCAGTCAGACACAGTTGTACAGTTGGTTGTGACCACTCGGCCGTATCCATGCTCGTGCGGATCCTTGAGACGGACCCAGCTGGAGACAGAGTTCTTTGAGGTGATTCTCCACCCGCTGGAGGCAGCCTGGCAGCCTACCCAGTGTACCAGAGGGCTCCCACAGCCCACGGACTACGTTTGGAGATCTTCAGGATTTTCTCGGTGGACAGCCCTGCCAGGCTGATTTACATGTTTATTTTCTTAAACTCTCCGGCTGTTCCCGGACGTAGGCGTGTGACCAGTCGTTGTGTCTGTCTTTTCGTTGTGCATCCGTAGGATCAGACGGCGCTCCGTTTGGACGCTTGTGCGAAGAATTATGGCCAAAATAGTGGTTTTGGGCCGGTTCAGGTTTGACAGGCACTGCCGTGTGCGCCACCCGCCGTGAGCCACGGCGGCTATTTATGCTGTGGACCTGTCATTTGTTATCTCTCTCTGCATTTACTTCAGTTGAAGCTTGAGATACAAGTGCGTGTGTCTCTCCCTACCCTTGCTGTCCCTTGCATGACCTGTGTGTCAACCAGCCAGACCCGTGCTGTCAGGCTAGCAAGCAGAAAGGCTAGGAAGCTTCCTGGAATCTTCTCAAAACTAAGAGGTTTCCATGTTAAAAACAAACAACAACAAAAAAGAGGCCATGGCTTGATCGTGATTGAGCAAAACCAACCGTTCTCAAGATCGAGCAGAAATTCTCATTTTGGTTTTTCCTAACACGCAACCTCCCCCCCCCTCCCCCCTTCCCCCGCTTTACATGCAAACCCTAGTCAAACCCTACCCCGAATAAAATTAGGGTATATAGGATTTTAGTTTTGTGCTGGCTCCTGCTGACCCCCCCCCCCTATTAGCTGTGCTGGTGCTGCCCCACTAGGGGTGGCACACTGCCTCTACAGACACATCCTATGGCCAATGGGAGGGCTTGTAGGGGATTGAGAAGGACGTTGGTCCCATGGTGGTCCCATGGCTGGCGCGTTTTGCACCGTCTGTGAGTCATCAGAAGTGGAGTGGCAGTAGGTTGCGTACTCGGTGGCGTCCTCACGCACGTAGTCCGCCATGAAGTTGTAGTCCTCTCCAGGGTAGTACCCTAAACTGTGGCGACGACGGCGCGACCACACCTTGCACTCCGCCCTCTCCTCATAGTATGCAACCTCCTCCTCAATGTGCTAGTGTTCTCAGTGTCTGCCGGGGACGGCAGGGTGGCCGCAGTGGTAGTGGATGCGGCTACTGCTGATGCTACTTGGGGCTTAGGTGCTCAGCGGCCTGTAGTGCCTCGGTGGTGCGGTGCTGTGGTGCTACAATGAGGCAGACCGATATTGCACCGGTACCTCGGTTGTTGGTTTGTGTGCTTCCACGCGTCACGAGTGACGTAGATGGATTACCCATAGAGGAGAGCTCATAGAGGTGGTACAGGGTAGAGGAGAGCTTGACGACACAACGTGCCTTCGAAGTGTCCTGAGACATCTCCGACACCTACAACAGTGCCGCCGAAATGCGACCGATGCATTTCGGCAGCCTTGTTGGTTTGTTGGGAGGTAGGGGACGTTTCTCGGTAAGTCGAGACTTGCCCACCTGGTGGATTGAATCAGTGCAACAAGGAGACCTGATGGTACTAGTGTTGGTTCCAAGACACGAAAAACGTGTTTTCCTGACTGTACGTTGATCATGTGTGTTTCAGACACTGCTCGGTCAGCATCGATGGTTGAGACCAGGGTTGGTGGTTTGTGCGAGCGCCCCGGTAGACCTAGCACCGATTGGTGATAAGAAGTATAAAACTTGCATGTGGCTGAGACCCGGAAGTCCGGTGACATGTTCCGACGTCTCGGGCGGCCTAAATTTGCGTAGCCTGGCTGCCGATAATGCATGTGTGTCACCGTAGAGTCTGGATGTGTATGGGGTACATTGCATGTTTTCTCGCCGGTCGAGACCCGGGCACACGGTTGACTGTTCCTGTGCCTCGGGAGACCTCCGTTATGTGGTTTCATGTTCTGTGACATGTGTATTCCCTGTGCGTGCCTTTTGGCATGACGCGGATGACGGGGCCTGGTGGGCTAGCCGCCATACATAAGCTGTTAGTAGGGCTCATTGTGCTTTCTCCTTGTTCTTGATGTGTTTGAGACTTAGCCAGATTTGGCCTTCACTGTTTGTCCCTCACACCCAGAGCTCATGACAGTTTTGCATGGTCCTGCATGCCCACATTGATTCAATCTTGGTATCAGAGCACATGGGGGCGTGTGAGGAGTAGAAGTAGTAGAAGCATAAAAGGCGGAACGCAAAGAGAACGTGCGACGTGGCACCACGCCGACAGTAGCGTGAGGGAGCGCTAAATGACTGTATGTGAACGTCACAAGGGCGGTGAGCAACGCTCAGCTGCGGTATCGGTGACAGTAGTAGTAGCTACGACAACAGTAATTGTGGCAACAGAAGTAGCAATAGCAGTAACAGTACAAGCAGCAGCAGCAGCACCAGCAGTAGCACCAGCAGCAGCAGCACCAACAGCAATAATAACAGCACCAATAGCAACCACAGTAGCTACACCCGTTGCTACAACTGCTGTTGCCAGAGGGGCCTTGCAACCCTCCTTCGAGGGCTCCCTCAGAGGGGCCCCTTCGAGCCCCATAGAGGGGCTCCCTCCGAGGGGCCCTGTCAGCCTTGTCGGCCCCGTCGGCCCTGTCGGTCGACCAGTGGAGGGGCGAATTCAGAGGGGCGGATTGGACCCCCCCTTGTTGTCTCTCAGCCCCTCCTCACTGTTACGCCGAACGGAACGTAGATGGTGCATAAGTAGACTTTGCGAGGCAAAACACAATCTAGAATTTGGGACACTTGAGCAATTCATAATTAGCGGTAAGTGTACTTTGATGACAAGTGTCCAAATGATCTAGCATATATATATATGTATATGTATATATATATACAAGTGTCGATTTACGAATGAAGCATAGTCGGCGTCGTTGGGTCGAATGTCGAGTGACGCGTGCGGAGTCGTGTCATGAGTGGTCGGATTCGAGAAGGTCCGCCGAGAAGTTGGGGGTCTTCGAGAATGGACCATGAAGATGCGTGATGCATCTTTGTAAATCCAAATTCGGCGAGATGCGTCAAGAAGTTGACAAAAAGGTCGTGACACTTCTGTTTGTAGGTTCGCGAGTGTGGTCAAAACTGTCAGAATGTTCAAGAATATCCACTTGGGGCGGGGCAGTTGGCTTGTTTGCCCTCGGCCGCTGGAGTGAGTTTTGTGGTTCGACGCGATGAGCTGTTTGTGTAGTAGCAGAAACACCCACTTGAGAAGATTAGGGACTTGTGTACGTTTGGTATGTAACACCGTCCCCTTTTAGCCGCGACGTCCGAGCGCGTGTGCAAATGTGGCCCGGAGACGGCGGTAGTAGCTTTCGATGAGATGATCATAGTCTCGGAGGTTGTCGTAGGGTTCCCAACTGTTGTGTACAGCTGTCCCACTTGACGTCGTAACTGTGCCACTTGACGAGATATTCCGTCGTCTTGCCTCGTCGTCGAAGGCCTAGGATGTCCTCGATGACGTATTTTGTGTCCTCATCTACTTGTATGGGAGGCGGAGGAGGGACATCTCTGCCAGGAAAGTTCTCTCCGGGGTCTCGGTAGTGCTTGAGTGCACTACTGCTGACATGGAGCACCGAATGAACTTGCAAAGTGTCGAGGAGTTTGAGTCACGCAACCACAGGGGTTTACATGCGCTCGATCTCAAATGGTCCCAACCATCGGGGTTTGAGCTTCGAACAGTCGTATCCGCAGAGCTTGATGTTTACCAATCTGAGGAGGACTTTGTCACCATCGGTGAAGATGTCGTTGCTGCAATGTTGGTCAGCTGCTCGCTTTATCGCTGCTTGTGTCTTCGAGAGAGTTTGTGGTGTTTCCTCCAAGACGGTGGTGAAGTCTTGACGTTGAACGTCGACCGCGGGAATGTTGCTGCGGCTTTTTACCCGTTGCGGTAGAAACTGCCAAATTATATGCGATTTCGACGGTTGGGAGTTTTTGTGCCCAATCCATCCCATGAGGTTCGCGTAGTGTTCAGAGCAGTTGTTTGAGCGTTTGATTTGTTTGCTCAGTTTGACCGTCGGTTTGAGGATGGAGCGTCGTTGAGAGTTGAATTCTGCTACCGTAACGATTCATCGGTTCATGCCAAAAATGGCTGGTAAATTGATCGTCTCTGTCGCTCGTGATGGTTCTTGGTATGCCATGTAGCCATACAATGTTGTTTAGAAACAGCCGTGCTGTCCCTCTGCGGTGACGGTGGTCGTTGTTGCGATGAAGTGGGACATTTTAGAAAACCTGTCGACGGCCACGAGGATGGCGTCATATCCCTCGGACGTCACTGGTAATCCGATGACAAAGTCTACAGAGATGTCTGCCCATGATTCCGTCGGAACAGGGAGCGGTTGCAGAGTCCGGGTGGCCTCGTGCGACAACATTTTTGTCGCTGACATGTGTCGCAGGTTTTGTAGAAGTTGGCCACATCGGATTGCATCTTGTCCCACCAGTAGTCCTTCGCCAGTTTCTTCAGTGTCTTGTCCTCTCCGAAGTGTCGACCTGGACCGGTGTCATGGCATTCTTTGAGAAGCATTTAGTGAAGCTCGTCGTTCGAGGGAATGACCACCAGACGAGTCAAGCGTTGTTGCCAGTAAGATGCGTCGAACCAGAACTTGGTTTTATCATGTCCGCCGTGCTGGTCGTAGCCTCGTGCGAACAATTGCTCAAGGTAGGGGTCTCGCTGTAGTTGTAGGGTTGCCACGTCGACCATTAAATCTGGTCGTCCGCTGTGTGCGTCTGCTGGATTGGTTTTTCCTGGCCGGTGATCAATTTTGTAGTCGAACCCAGACTCACCAAACTCCATCCATCGGGTTTGACGTCTGTTGAGATTCGGCTGTGTCTTCAAATACTTCAGTGCGTGATGGTCGGTGCGCACAGTGCATCGGCAACACTCCAGGTTGCATCACCACGTCTTGAACGTGTGCACGACCGCCATCATCTCTTTTTCGTGGAACGCGTACTTGAGTTCCGGTCCTCGTAATTTTTGAGACATGCACGCTACCGGTTTTTTGCCGTTGCCGTGATCTTGCAGAAGAATCGCACCAATGGTTCGCTCTAATGCATCCGTAGCCATGATGTAATCCATTGTTGGATTGGCTAATCGTAGGGATGGCACTGAGGTCAGAGCGTTCCGTAAAGCGGTGAACGCTTCTTGTTTGCTGTCTCTCCATCGCCACTTATTTTCTTTTTGAGTGAGGTCGGAGAGAAGCGCTGACACTTGCGCCTACTCCCGTACGAATCGCCAGTAGTAAGTGCAGAATCTGACAAAAACTTGAATTTCTCAAACATTGGTCGGCGTCGGCCAATTAGCGACTACTGCCACTTTTTTCGGATCCATGGTGATCCGACCGTCATTGATGATGTGACCAAAAAACTCGATCAAACGATGATCGAGGTCGTATTTTGAGAGTTTTCCAAAACATTTTCCTCTTTGTAAAATTCGAGAATAGTTATGAGATGTCCATCGTGCTCCTCTGGGATGCGGCTCTACACCAGAATGTCGTTAAGGTATACCACGATGAAATCGTCGAGATACGGATGAAAAATGTTGTTCATTGTCGCCATAGACGTTGCAGGGGCATTTGTGATTCCAAATGGCATAACCGTGAACTCAAAGTGTCCGTAGCGGGTTCAAAATGCTATCTTCTCGATGTCGGCGGCTGCCACACGTATCAGGTGATACCTGTTACGTAAGTCGATTCGGGCTCCTTGGAGTTAGTCGAAACATTCACCAGCACGGGGAAGAGGGTAGCAGTTCTTGATGGTAGCGTTGTTCAATACCCAATAATCCATGCACATTTGCATCTCGCCAGTTTTCTTTTTCACGAAGAGGCCTGGTGCAGCGTAAGGTGACGTGGATGGACGGATGAACCCCTGACCGAGCATCTCATAAAGCTGATTTTTCAGCTCGGTCAGCTCGTGATCGCTCATCCGATAGGCCCCTTGGACGGTAGGTCGGCTGCCCGGCTTCAATTTGATGCGATGGTCGATGTCTTGCTAAGGAGGTAAAGTGTTTAGGAGTTCGTCGGGGAAGATGTTTGCGAACTCCTAGATAAGGGGTGCGAACACTTTGGGTACCATTGCAAAAATCGTCGAGGCCGATGAGGATGATGAGATGGATGATGAGTCAGCTGTTGCCACTTCCGCTTCTCCCATTGGTTCGAGATGTATAAGCCACGCACGATCTCCTCGTCGTTAACAGTGTTTGGCCACATTTAGCAGTATCCGTTGCACCGGTTGTCGCCTTTCGGCTTCCGCGACTTCCTCTGCTGCTTCCACCTCTGCTGCCTCCGCTGTCGGCTTCCGTCCCGCACGCGGAAGTTATCATTTGGCACCGTCAATTTCCACGTAGACGTCGACGCTGTTCCAGTTGACCTGCAGATTGTACCAGTACAGGAAATCTCGTCTGAGGATGATTTTGTGATCGCTTATTGGACAAGACCTCCGGATCGTTACATCCCAAAGATCTACCACTTGTAGTCGCAGTGGTTTTTGGAGTCTCCGTATCTGTAGTCTCCCGTTATTGATGGTTATTTCTCCCCTCGTACGGTCTGCAAACCCAGCTTGCAAACCATGCCATTGCTTACAGAGTAGTGTGAAGCTCCTCCATTCAATAGCGCTGGTACCGTTCTACGACTTGTGCATCCTCGACTTGTGCATCCTTGTGCATCCTTTTAGCAGTATCTCCGGTTGGTCCTCCTTGTACCCCTCGTCGTTCAGATGGGCGATCGTTCGGCGCAGATCGCTCCTAACGGACAAGAGTTGCGCCTTTCACTCCTGCCCTTTGCCGTTTTCCGGCCCAGTTTTCTGCGGCTTCTTCCCACTTTTTGGCTTGCTGTTTGCTCTGACAATTGCGAGCGATGTGTTTGAATTTTTCATAGTTGTAGCAGGTTTGCGTGTCTCTCTGGTCAACAACGTCCACTTCCATTAGAGTGGAGGAGTCTGCTGACTGGTTCTTTCCATTTCCACGATAAGTGTGGTTAAGAGGTTGCCAGCCGTAGGATTCCTGGATCCGAGCGTTGTAGTTGGCACTGTCGATCCTTTTTGCTCATGCGATCATGCAAGGTAAGTCGTTCAGGATGCCAAAAATAGCAATTGCTTGTTGGATATCTCGCCTCAAAACGGGAGATATTTATACGGGCCATTCTAGAACGTGGTGGAAATTTTCAAAACAATTAATAATGGAACTCCATAGGTGGAGACAGATAGCCATAACTCCCTCGACCGATCACTGTAACAATCCTCAAGTCAATGCGTAGTGGACCACAAACATAATGAAAGAAATGGCCACTCGCTATGTTTATGAGCTGTGTACGTCCAGGGCATAACAAGATCGACATTTCAATATCATTTGGCCACCTTTGTGACGACGCTAAACTTTCATAAAACCGTACCTCGATGTTTTCCAAACCCCTTGACTTCTCGGTTGTACGAAGTGCCCCTCTTTTCTGGCATACTCGGGGTCTCACCTGGGTTTAGGGGGCACTCGGGGTATTTTCCGTTTATCGGAAATACGTCCGGGGGTCGATCTCACCTCCGCTGGACCGCGGATACAAGGAGGAGGAGGAGGGAGAGCGAGCGCGTGAGCAAGCGCCGGCGTGGGTTCACGCCGGCGCTAGGGGGCTGTTTTGCGCGAACCCCCTCGTGACGTTCCGTAACCGCCATGCGAGGGTGGCTTTCGCCCCCTCGGCGAGTAGCATAACGGATACGCTATCCGTCGAGGGGAGCGCCGCCGGGAGCTCCCGGCAATAGCCGCGGTCAACGGTGGCAGCAAGCACGGTGGCTGTGACCGCACGACAGTCACAGCACTCACCGCCGCGAGTCACACGCGACCAACGGGGCGGCTCGCCGAGAGACAGAAGGGACCGTCGATCTGGACGATCGACGGCCGGGAACTTCTCGCACAAGGCACTAGGTGTAAGTAGGGCACCGAGTTCAAGTGCAAGTAGGACACCTAGTACAGGTGCAAGTAGGACACCTAGTACAGGTGCAAGTAGCTTGTTTTAGCAAGCTAGGAAAGCAGTAGGAAGAGGCCTGGACTAGCCAGCCGAACAGTATAAATACCCTGTACTCAGTTCAATCGAATTAACCTGTATTTTCGCGCTCTGGCTTCCAGAAATCTCCAAGTCTATCTTTCTGCTGCGACTGTGCTCTCCACACACCAAGGCTAAATCTCCAGAGAGCACCCACTCTCACATCTGGTATCAGAGCCAGAGCCAGGCGTTGGGCGGAAGCGCTGCCGGAGCTCGCGAAACTTCAAGGAGCGAAGGCATCGACTACGCCGGACAACGTGGAGGCTGATCGAGAGGGAGATTGCAGGACCAGACTTCGAAGCCAACGCACGAGCCAACCTCTGGAAAATCTTCTACATTTCCAGAGTGTCCACACGGCATATTGTGCACGTGCGGGAGACGATGGGTGACTCCCACGCACTTCAAAGACGTCGGATTTTTGTCCCGGACTGCCGAATTGCTACCGGAAAATTTTTCGATTGCTGCTGAAACACTGCCAATTTTTTTTTAAAGGATCTCCAGTGGCTAAACTCTATCTAGAGCCATGGAGCAGGCCCTGCAGCAGATCGTAGAGCAGGTGGGAGCCCTCAAGCTGGAGAACGAGCGGCTCAATCGGCAGATGGCTGACCTGCGGGACGGGACTAAAGCTGGACAGGTTGGGGTGGCCCGGTCAAGGAGTCCGCCGAGACCAAAGCCAAGGGCTCCGGAAGCGTTCAATCCCTCTCTCAAGGGAGCGAGCGTTCGGACCTGGTTGTTCGCAATGAACAGCTACTTTGGGGCTCTGGGTCACCCTCCAGAGGACGATGCTGTGCGTGTTTCATTCGCGGTGACACTGCTACGCGGAGCAGCATTGGAGTGGTGGAGGCAGTTGAATATGCTGGCCACTCGAGGTGGAGGTGGGAACACAGCTTTGTAACATGCCGTGTTGGGGCAGCCAGGCGCGGTACAAGCTGAAGCTCGCGTGCCGACGACATGGGAGCAGTTCGAGCAAGCTATCAGAGATCGATTTGATCTCGTGAATGCCTCCGTGGTCGCACGCAACAAGCTTAAGCAGCTGAAGCAGATTGGCTCGGTGCAAGAGTACACACGCCGTTTCTTGGCGTTGTGCTCAGAGATCGACGACATGAGCAAGCCGGAGATGGTAGAAAAATACCACAGCGGCTTGAAGGCAGAAATTCAGCGCATGCTGGCACTAAGCGGCATCACGGAGTTCCAGGCGATGGTAGCCATTGCTGAGCGCGTTGATGCGCTACGCTACCATCGAGGGGGTTTCCGTGAGAAGCAAGAGAATTTTTAGCGTGGAGCACAGCACCAACAAGCTGACCCCATGGAGATCGACGTAGTGCAAGGAGGCCAGCAGCAGAGCAAGCCGCGTGGTGGGAATTGTTGGATCTGGGGGAAGCCTAGGCACCACAAGAAGGACTGCAAGAAGAAGCAGCAGGGAAACGGCAACCAGCACTGAGTGGCGGGCGGCCATCTGCTGGGAAAGCTTCGTCTGCGTCAGCGAACACCAGCCCCGAAAGTCCTTCGGCAACTAGGGAGCTGCCAAGTGTATTGCTGCGGAGCGAAGGAAGCGAGAGCATTCCGGGGATCCTCCCGAAAGACGAAATTTTATCGGCTGTTTCTGCGGACGGCGAGGGGCGCCAGACTCGCCAGCAGATTAAAGCGTTACTAGATTGCGTTGCGTCACACTCATTCTTCAGCGACGAGCTTGCAAGGAGGTTGGGGCTTGCACGGCTACCTGGGAAGCCGACTACGGCCAAGTTGGTGCAAGGGGAGCTAGAGTGTGGACTACCTCTGAAGCCTCTGAGGGTCCGTCTGGGCAAGCTGTCGTGCGATGTGAACTTTCACACGTGCCCGATGGATACCTACGACGCCATTTTTGGGCGTGACTGGCTGCACCGGTGGAATCTTGCTGTGGATTGGGTGTGCAACCAGGTGAAAGTGAAGAAAAGTGGAGAGAAAATTGTTTTGCCGTTGTGGGCAGAGGAGAAGGACTCCAAGACAGGCAAGGTGCCGCAGTTGAGTTACGTGCAGCTGAAGCGCTGTCAGCGCAAGGGGCAACAAGTGTACCTTGTGTGGGTGTGGCAGAAGGAAGCAGCTGCAGAGGTGGAAGTGCTGGCAGCGGAGACAAAGCAACAAGAGGGCGAGCAACAAAAAGCACTTGCAATAGAGCTATCGATTCTGATGTTTTTAACCACTTTCTAGAATGGGCGACAAAACTGTCACGGCCCATATCGATGTTTCGTACAGTTCGGTGAACTTTTTTTACGGTGGTGGAATTTTATAGAACCGCGCCTTGATATTCTCAAAGCCCTCCAAATGCCCAGTAAAGCTTCTTGAAGCAAACCTCTCACGACGTGACCTTACACATGTTGCTCGGCTCGAGCACCGAGGACCCAACACATGTGTAGCGGGAGGGCCGGTTCAGCCCTCCCCGCCCTCACGACGAGTGAGAGCTGGCCAGCAGCCAGCCCTCGTGAGCGAGGGCTGGCTGGTGGCCAGCCACGCGCTGGCCACCGGCCAGATGGCAGCCGGTCACCTGGGTGGGCTGTAAACCGGGTGTGGTGTGCTAGCCTCAACCGGATGGTGTAGGCACCAACCGGCGGCAACGGCAACCAAAGAGAGGCCGGTGCACACCTTTCGGGGGTTACGGAAGCGTAGGGTTGTCTTGGGGGAGCACGGGAACATGTGTGGCATAGTGGGAGTAAACTGTACTTCTGTTCAAGTGTCAACATACAAGACTTAATATGTACATGATGACACATCCTAGGTGACCCGAGGTTGTCGAGCCGTGCGTGGCTCCGTACGGGCCTGTGATGAGCGTTATTGCCTAAGCATTCCGTAGCTCAGCTTCCCAGCTTTCCAGCGCACCAATAATCGCATCATTTGTGGAGGAAGGGCTGAGATATGGCCGTTTCCGTGAACCACGGCAATCTGCCGCTGGCAGCACTACTAGCGGTGGTGACGGCCGCCCAAAGCGCCCGTTCTGGAAATAACACATCGGGGCACCATTCCAAAGCACCCTTGGCCCTCAATGATCCTTGATTCACTGACTAACCGGGCCCCAAGATGTGCTTTGCCCTTGTTGGGTCTTCCGAGGGTCGAGCCTTGGTCCTTGGGGATGAATTCCCGTCACCTGTTTTTCCCCTCGGCCGGTCCAACCTTTGGCCGGGTGGAGCTTCCTCAATTCTTGATGTATCGACCCCGTTCTGAGGTCAATCTTGTGCTTTTTTTCCTTTTGACTCCAAATCCACAGTCAGATTGTATATTCAAGGAAGCTTCAAGCCATGATCAGTGCCGTTGGCAGTATCCGGCTTACACTACCCCCCCTTTAGGAGCGAGCCGTCCCGGTTTGCTCTTCATAATCCCGGAGGATGGCATTTTCCCCTCCAACATTGAAGTTGTGGGCAGGCTCCCATGATGTGTGGGTTGCATTGTAGCCCTTCAACTTGACCAGATACTCCCATCCACGGCCACTACGACGGTGGTAAAGGATGGCCTCCACCTCAAACTCTTACTCGCCCTCGATCACCACCAGAGGGGGAGGCTCAGAATTGCGGCCAGGAAAATGCATGGCCTGATCATGGTCGAGCTTGAGCTTGGAGATTTGGAACACGTCGTGGACTGGCATAGAAGGCGGAAGAGCCAACCGCGCCACCACGGGTGTCCGCATTTCGAGCACCTCAAACCGACCAAGCCACCGGAGTTTCAACTTGTCCGGCCAGAACCCGCGAAGCTTGACATGGGCGCTGTTGAGAAGCAAGCGATCACCGACCTTGAGTGTTGCGTCTGCGCGTCGGCGGTCTGCTTGTACTTTCTGCTACTCTTGCACCTTTGCCAATGCATGCCGCATTGCCGCCCAAATCTGTTTGAAGTCACATGCGGTAGACTCCACCGCGGGCAGGTTGCTTGCGACGTGAAAACTGAGGGGCGTGGCGGGCACCGTCCCGTTCACCACCTCAAATGGCGCCTTACCGGTGGAGGCGGACGTGGCGGAGTTATACGCCAGTTAAGTGACCGGTAACCGCTGGTCCCATGCCGTCTCGTCTGGATTACCCACTGTACAGAAGAGCTGCTCCAGCGTCTGGTTTGACCGCTCTGTTTGCCCGTCAGTTTGGAGATGAAAACTGGTTGACAGCTACACCTTGCTGCCGTACCGCTCCATGAGTTCCCGCCAAAACTTCCTCGTGAAACGCGGGTCACGGTCACTCACAATAGACCGCGACACGCCATTGAGACGCACCACATGCTCGAGGAAGAGCCGAGCCGTGCCTTCTGCAGTCACCATATCACGCGTCGCAATGAAGTGCGACATCTTACTGAAGCGATCCACCACTACCAACACAGCATTGTGGCCTGCCGCTGTTGTGGGCAAGCCCATGATGAAATCCATGGAGATGTCTTGCCATGGATGCTCAGGGATGGGCAAGGGTTGGAGGAGACCCGGGGTCTTTGTCCTCCGTGCCTTGTGGCGTTGGCACACGTCACAACTCCGACAGAATTCAGCCACCTCTGACGACATGGTGGGCCACCAAAAGAAGCGAGCCACTGTCTTTAATGTCTTGTTAGTGGAGAAGTGACCGCTCAGACCACTGTCATGGCACTCCTCCAAAATCAGCTGCCGAAGCGCGGACAGCGTGGAAACCACCACATGCTGCATGCCGCACCTTTGCCAATACGACGCCTCGAAGAAAAATCTCCGAGCGTCATATTTCCCATGCGCCTCATATCCCTCCGTGAAGAGCTTCACAAGGAAGGTATCCTCGTGGATGGTGAGAGACGCGACCCGCATCATCAGGTCCGGTTGCCTTGAGAGTGCGGTGGCTGGGTTGATGTGATCCGGCCGGAACACGATCTCGTAGTCGAAGTGCGACTCAAGGTACTCCGCCCAATGCGCTTGCCGCCAGCTCAGGTTCGGCTGCGTCTTGAAGTACTTCAACGTGTGGTGGTTGGTGCAAACCGTACATTTCCGCACCTCGAGGTAGCACTGCAATTTCTTGAAGGCTACGACCACAGCGAGCATCCCCGTGTCATGGCTGGCGTAGTTCAGCTCCGCTCCGTGTAACTTGCACGAGTAGTAGGCGACCGGCTGCGACCCGTTGCCAAAGTTTTGCAAAGAGATTGCACCAATGGCCAGGTCCGATGCATCCGTCGCTATTTCAAACTCACGGTCGCTGTTGGCCAAGTGCAAGACTGGCGCAGAGGTCAGAGCCCATTTCAGATTCTCAAAGGCTTCTTGTTCGCTAACTCCCCAACTCCACTCGCGATCCTTGCGAGTGAGATTGGAGAGTGGCTCTGACACTCCTGCATAACCAAGGATAAACCTGCGGTAGTAGTTGCAAAAACCAAGGAGCACTTGCACATCGTACACAGTATGCAACTTTGGCCACTCTTGTATCGCCGACACCTTGCGCGGGTCCATGGCTATTTATCCTTTGTCAGTTATGTGTCCAAGGAATTCAACTTTTTCCATCGCGAACTCACACTTAGTGAGCTTTGCAAAAAACTTCTCCTTCCTCAAAATCTCAAGTACCTTCTTCACATGCTCCTCATGCTCCTCCGCCGTCCTGCTATACACCAAGATTTCGTTGAGGTAAACCACCACGAAGTCATCCAAGTACGGCCTAAAGATGTTTTTCATCACTGCTATGGAGGTGGCCGGCGCATTGGTCAACCTGAAAGGCATCACGTGGAACTTGTAGTGACCATAGCGGCTACGGAAGGCCGTCTTTTCCACACCATCTGCTGTGATGCGGATCTGGTGGTAGCCGGAACGGAGGTCGATCATTGTGAAGAGGCAAGCCGCATGGAGCTAATAAAAAAGCTCCTCGGCTTGTGGAAGTGGGATTCCGGTTCTTGATGGTCAACTCGTTCAGCGCTCGGTAGTCTACGCACATGCGCATCTCATACGCTGCGCATTGCTCATGCGGTACATTGCACGAACAAGTGGACACGCTCCAGGTTTTAGGTCGATGCGATGATCCACGTCCCACTTTGGTGGTAGACCCACCAGGAGGGTGTCGGAGAACACGTCCTTGAACTCCGTACACACCTTCCAAAGCCCCTCGGGTACCGCGGCAAACTTGCCTTGGGCCCCCGGCTGCTCACGAGTTACCCCATGCACCACAGCAGGCGCCATGTCATCTGGTTTGTCAAAATTGTACTTCACATCTCGCACGAATGCCAAAAAACTGCTCCTTTTTTCAAATCATGCGCTTGAGCTGCATTAAGTTCAGCATCATAGGCACCGATCCCTCCTTGCAAGGCATCGACGGCTGTGGCACTTCCTCCCCGCAAGTCTCCTCCTCCGCGGCCTCTTCCCTGGACCACGTAGGCAGGGAACACTCCTTGTGTCTGATCTTAACTGAGACGGTGTGCGCCTTCCAATTGACGGCGGGGTTGTACTTGTGGAGGAAGTCACGACCGAGGATCACATCGTAATCCTTCATCGGGCACACCCAATACACGGTCATTATGCAAAGCTTCTCCACGTGAATGGAGAGGGGACGGGCCAGGTACTCCACTTCAATCGTGCCGTCCACTTGGTTAGCGGTTCGCTTCCTGCTCGTGAGCGCAAGGCCCCACTTCCAAGCACACTCCATGCTCACAAAACTGTGGTTTGCGCTACAATCCAGCAGGCTCGCCACCTTCCCCTTGATGCCTTTCACTCGCGCCTCCAAGAGAAGTGCGGGCTGCTCCACCTCATACCCCGCGTCCCACGCCTTGACCTCGGAAACCCCCTTAGTTACCGCAAGGCGTTCGGGTGGGCGATCAAGTGGCGGTTTGGGCTGAGAGGAGCCAGGAGTAATGCCATCTACTCCTGGCTCTCCTCGTTTCCTGACTCCTTTGTTTCTTTCTATGCTTCTTTGGACTTTGACAATCACGCGCAATATGGCCAGGGTTGCCACGGTTGTAGCACTTGTACTGTTGCAACACTCCGATCTCCATGGGCGTGTCGTCGCTCTTGGCACGCTTGACGTAACCACCTCCGAAAGAGTTGTGGCTGTTGGCATGAGCCTGTTGCATGCACGAGTCATCCCGTTCAATTGCTGCGATCATCCCCGACAGGTCGTCGTTGAGTTTGTGCATCACCGTCACAGCGTGGACGTCGATCTTGAGGCCATTGTTGTAGTGGAAGCACAATTCATGGGAGTCAAAGTCACAATTGGCGACGATCTCACAAAACATGCGGGTGTAGTCGGTGACGCCGGCAGTTTGGCGAAGCCGACGCAGCTTGGCACGCATGTTGTTCCTTACGTCACCCACATGAAGTACTTGATGAACAACTCTGTGAATTCCTTCCATGAAGTCAGCCACTTCAGGGTAGAGTCGCCACTGCTGCAGATTGGAGCCGATGGGGTTCAGATTTCGGTCACGGCCGCAATGCCGGTGACCATTGCTGCTCTACTGCCGTGTGGACTGGACCGCATCACATCGGCCCACCAGTCCAATGATGCCCCTCTCAACTGGGTCACGACATAGTCGCAGCGCGCCTCGTACCTTGAGGCATCCACGCCGATGGCGGTGAAGTACAGCTCTAGTCCGAGTATCTAAGCATGTGGAGCTGGCCCATCCTTCCTTGTTGGGTCAAACGGCTCCGGCTTGGGTGACCTCGGGACGCCCACCGTAGGTATGTTGTCAGTGGTAACTGCCACTGGTGTTATTACGGGACGCTTCGCAAGCTCCTGATTGAGGTACGCATTTTGCTTTTCTGACAGGTCCATCTTGGCCTGCATATGAGCGACCAACTTTTGCAATGATGCGGCTGCTGTTACTTCGCCTTGCGCGTCAAACGCCGCAGCCAACGAGTACGTGCTGGATGAAGTCATCTCTGCGTACGGTATAACTTCTTCCTCAACAGGTCCTTCGGCTACCGCCTTGTCACTGGAGTGCATGGTTGGCCTTGGGCACGGATCCACCAAAGAGACGAGATGCGTGCTGGTCTTGGCTGACCAGGAGAGGTTACCACATAGATGATTGTGCCCTTGAGCCAAGGGTGGCTCTGATACCAAGTGTAAACTGGACGCGGTGTGCTAGCCTCAACCGGATGGTGTAGGCACCAACCGGCGACAATAGTGACCAAGGGGAGGCCGGTGCACACCTTCCTGGGAGTTGTGGAAGCGTAGCGTAGCGTTGTCTTGGGGGAGCATGAGAACACGTGTGGCACAGTGGGAGTAAAGTGTACTTCAGTTCAAGTGTCAACATACAAGACTATATGTACATGATGACACATCCTAGGCAACCCGAGGTCGCCGAGCCATGCGCGGCTCCGTACGGGCCTATGATGAGCATTATTGTCTCAGTATCACGTAGCTTATCTTCCTAGCTTTCCAAAGCACCATGAATTACATCACTCCATCAATAATATTCTGCACGTTATCTACATCGTAAACATCTGCCTGTAGTGGAGGAGACACGGAGGTGTGTCTGTTCTAGAGCTGAGCAGTTGGGAATGAACACGGTCGGTCGATGGAGGCAAGGTTGTACTCATGGGTGATTTGTGCGTACAAGACACAAGTATCTTCCGTGTCTTAGCCAATGCAAGTACTTAGAAAATGAACGTCTGTGTATGAAAGGTGGTCCATTCACAGGAATTCCGTTGTTTGTGACGTGAAAGTAACCATTGCGCAAAGTTTGTTATGAAAGCATGCATGTTTATGTCATCGGATGTTGTACACTCGATGCATTAGAAAGACGAACCGGCGATGTGCTCACGTCCAGAACAGACGGCCCATCAGAACTTGGTATATTACGCAATAGGTATCTGGGCTGGGCTGAAAAGCCAGGTTGGAATATCGGAACGTGATAATTTTAGTAGCTTGGCTGTGGCAAAGTTAGGTTCGCACCGTTCTTTCAGTGTCAAAGCATGTGTGGAGTTGTTTTGTGAATTTTTTGTCATTTCAAATCGACACGTAGGCTGGAGGTAGTCGGCATTTGGACGCGGTCCATGTCTTAAAATGTTTTACCAAAAATTCCACCGTCCGCAACGGTTACACTGCGCACCGCAAAGTTGGTACGCAACAAACGATCGTTCCATGTGCAACTTGCGTATATGCAGCGTATCACATGTATCCCAATACGGCCAAGCTATGGATTACGGATCTTCCACTGTACGCTTGTCATGGACCTGTGTTGGCAGATGTTTCGACCAAAATGACATGCTCACGTCTCTTCATCCGCATGCAGCCCTTATCATATCCCGCACAAGCAACAGTGGCGAGCGGGAGATACCTAGACGAAGCGTCCATCAGCCACGATGATGAAAGTGTGATGTGGAAAAGAGAAGATTGATGCCAGGTTCTCTTGTGAAGTTTTGTAGTATTCAGTCACCTATCCCATTATAGCGGACGGTTGAAATGTATTCACCACAGCTCCCGCTTTCAGTCACTTTCTTTCATCCTTGTGTTGTAACCGCCTTTTTGTCCGTTTTTGCCGCTATTAAGTGACCATCACTTTCATTCAGCCAAGCAGTAATTGAACAGCGGGTTTTGAACCCAGGCGGCTGCAATCCTGCGAAGTTTCAAGCCGCAGCGCCATGCATCACGTCGCTCATATGTACCATTACAATGGACGTCCTTTCAAACGGTTGTCGTGGCGACATCGTGGTGGGGGCCAACCGCCATCAAACACATCATGCAACAGGGGAAAGGACTATTACTTTGGGCAAGGTATCCATAGTTTATGCTAACAGCTGTACTCCACCACCATGGACAACAACCAGGCAAGAGCGCGCAACGAAGACATTAGATGTGCAGTGGCAATTCACCTCACCATGCTCGCTATGATGCACCATGTACTGGACGCTGTGGCAGAGCGTGTACAGACAACCTCGAGTAGACGATAAGGGTGCACACCAAATCCTGGCTTCCCAAATCGGATTCGCAAATCCGGATCCGAGATCTGGATTCGCGAATCCGAATCCGTGAAAATGGATTTGTCAAAGATTTGCAAATCTGTTATGCAAGTCTTTGAGGAATGGAAAAGGGGAGGCAGAGGGGGTGAGGAGAGGGTGGGGAGTCCAGGCCAACTCCTCGCATGAGATAACCCTTCTTGGTAGGGTTGTCTCGTGCATGTCTATTGGCCTGTTGTGGACAGCGAGCCACGTCAGACTCATTGCTGACAGACACGCTTGACGCGTGTCTGAACAGGCTCCCAAACCACTAGTTGGCTTGGTGGGCAATCTTCAGCTACCACATCAGGCTTGTCACCAAGCCTGTGGTTTGTCAGCTGTTGGAAAGCCAAGTTTGAACTGCCGAGGTCTCTTGTCGATGCATTGACGAGGACAAGCTCTCACCATCGCATAAATTATTATGTGTGTGCGGCGACAAGGGTTGTTCCGGACTACTGTATTTATTCTCAACTCTAAGAGTCTGCTGCACAGACCCGTGAAAGGATTCCCAAATCCGTGAGGATTCGCAATTCCGGACCCGGATTCGCGAATCCGGGTCCAGGGTTGGATTCGGATCCGCGGATCTGGGTCCATCCCGAGATTCGGGAATCCGGCCCGGTGTGCACCCTTAGTAGACGACCGATGCACGTCGGCATATTCAGTGGCCTGGCATGGCTACATGAGTTGCACGCGGGTCATCCTCTACGCATCTACAACACCATGCGCATGAGCAGGGATTCATGGTACGCCATGGTCAACGTGTTGCGGAGATACGCATAACTCAGAGAGAGAAGGTTGTCGGTGGAGGAGAAAGTCTTCATATGGCTGCAGTGTGTGACACACGGCCTGTCGATCCGTGACCTCATGGAGCGGTTCCAGAGAGGTCCGGCCACCGTTTGTCGCATGCTACGCG
Source organism: Penium margaritaceum (assembly GCA_023375785.1). Lineage (NCBI taxonomy): Eukaryota > Viridiplantae > Streptophyta > Zygnematophyceae > Desmidiales > Peniaceae > Penium > Penium margaritaceum. The sequence continues at coordinate 48,167 of SZWC01005506.1, forward strand.
AGGTTGTCACGGCTGCCAATTCCATGGCGCAGGCGCTCATCCGCCTACCCCGTGACATGGCGGCCTTGCATGCACCGTGGCAGGGCCGCGACGACTACTTGACTACGTCAACAGGCACAGTCAGCTGACGCAGAACGTTCTTGCAGCCTGCACCCCCAACCTGAGGTTTTGTTTTGTGACCACTGGTTGGGAGGGGAGTGCTCATGACGCGTGAATGTTCAACGATTCGTTGTCACGTGGATTTCAGCTTCTATGGAACAAATTTCTGTTGGCGGATGCTGCTTTTCCAGAGGGGTACGGTCTCATGCCTCCCTACCGTGGACAACGCTATCATTTAAATGAGTTTGGGCCTGGAGCATCAAGAGCTCAAGATTCGTAGGAACTCTTCAATCGACGGCATGTGTCGGCCTGCTCAATGATTGAGAGAGATTTCGGTGTTCTGAAAGCAAGGTGCCATATTTTGCGAGGCATCCCTAAATACGCCCTCACATGTCAGCCAAGACTAGTCCTGTCCTGCTTTGTTCTACATAATCTGATCATAGATGTGGATGCAAGCCGTCCAGTTGCAGATGGAGTTAGGATGGAGTACGTGGGTGCTTGGCACGGTGATGATGCAAGCCGTCCAGTTGCAGTTACTAGGCGACAGCATGGTGTGTATAGCATTCGAGCGGGAAGACAGGCAATAGCAACTGGAATGTGGGCACAATACGAGTAGGTTGTGGAGGATGAATAAAATTGTTCAAAATGATTTCGAATGCCAAATTTCTACCACAAGAGAATTCCTAATAAGCTCTATCCCCATCCTCATCCAGATCCTCCACAGGCACACCCAAAACATCATGCACCGCATCAGCACCCTCGGCAGTGTCAGCAGAACCTGAACCTGCTTGACTGCCGCTGCCGGCGTCATCAGGTACGAAGGTTCCGCCCTTCGGACGTGGAGTCAGCTTGGGTAGGGGTGCCCGAAATGCTTTGTCAGCTGGAGGCCATGGTGACACGCTGGGATCGCGTCCGAGCAAGCGCATGATGACCCCGGTTGAGTACACATAGTCTGCACAAAGCTTGTCATCAATCTTCATGAATTCCACACAGAACAGCTTATTTGTGACATGTTTACCCTACTGCAACATGAATTTGTGCATAAATGATTATTTTTTAAAACAAATTCATGTATTCATGTGCGAGTGCAATAAGTTTCTAGTTTTTTGTGTGCGATTTATTAACTTTCCGTGGACCAGTTTGAGCATTTGCACGAACGAATTCAAAAGTGCGCTTTATTTCTCCCTGCACATGGTTGCGAAGGATGTTTTCAACCCAGATTCAACGTTTTTCATGTATAACCTTTGGGATATCGAGCACGCTCGCTGAAACTTCATTCTTTTGTGTGCGGTTCGCACATGTTTCGTTGTGATAGTGTGCAAACCCAATAACATTTCAAAAACGAAATTTGTGTGTGACTCCTAAATCATATAAAAGCATGAATTCACGTGGCACTAGGGTATTGTCATGCCCATCCATGATGCGGACTGCCACGTCATATGTGGTCTTCGGACCGTCATAAGAAATCACGCACTCCACCTTCGGTGGAGTGCGCATCATCCTGTTAACCCCCCACGGCAGGCTGCTCAACCATAGCCCTTTTCTTCGGGGGACGGGCATCACCTTCATCACATCCCATGCCCTCCGCCGCATCAGCCTCAGGAACCTCATTGCTTAGCACATGCTCTTCACACACCTTGTCTCTTGCAAACAATTGAGTAGCATCATCAAACCATGGCAGACTTTCCCCTCCAACTTTCCCTGTTCGGGGTTTTTTCTTCCAACTTCCTCCCACTTCTCTGGTGACAGCTGAATCATCCACGTACGAAGGTTCAGACCAATCCCAGACTGTCCCACTAGTCCGAAAGCCAACTTCCACCTACTAGCAATGTTTGCAAGACGTGAGCAAACCTGCACACGTGTCAGGTCCTTGGTCATGCAGAACTCGCGGCTGAGGTTCGGTGCGATGCGGTCATGGAGCTTGGTCATCCATCCACTGGTCCCGTGGAACTCCACGACGTACGCCACTGCCATGCGCACAAGCATGTAGTCGCGCTCGGTGGTCCAAAAGTGTTTCCCGAGACTGCCAGCCACGGACCGGTCTGAAGCATCACATGTGGTCTCCAACCTCAGATCTTGTTGTGGGAGTGGAGGCAAACTGTTGGTTGGGCCGATGAACAGTCGACGCACATGGCATCGATGATGTCGGCGCCACATGGCTGCACAATGTGATGGCATGGCACCATGTGGCGGCTGGCATGCTGCAAAAATGAATAGCTGCAGCGGCAGCCAAGCACGCACCGGAGACGACGTTGAAAAGTTCGGAGCTCATCGGCTCACCTTCCAAACCGCGTACCTCTGCACGCATGGTCGGCCTCGGACGCTGAGCTTTAGAGGTGGTCGGCTTTCTTACCATCACCATCAGCAGAGATCTTGATCTAGCAGTTGCAGTTGCAGTTTAGTCCTACAGCTCGCTTCAGCCATTTATCCGATTCCGTTTTCTTGCCAAGGTAATCTCCGGCCATGTCGATCTTGGAGCCAACACCCTACGTTGGTTGCTCTGGAAGGTCCATCGTCACATTCAGCAACATGGTGTACGCGGTCTTCACCGCACCCGGGAACAACCAGGGGCAGTCAACAGTGGACGCCACCATGCACGAGGAGATGCAACGAATGCGCATGCAGATGACGGCTGACATCCAACAGATGCGTGCGGAGATGCAGAGCACCATGCAGCAGCAGCTGGAGGACATCCGCAGTGAGATGGTGAGCGACATCCGGAACCAGATGAACACAGAGATGCGCCACGGCATGCAACAGATGCGACAGCAGATGGAGAGGAAAATTGAGTCGGAGGTCGGGTCACGCGTGCAAGCCCGCATGGATGTCTTACATCACGATCAGCAGCAACAGCAACAACTGCAGGAACAACAGCAGCAGCAGCTGCTGCAGCAGAACGAGCAGCTGAAACAGAAGCTGCAGGAGCAGTTTGAGAAACAAAAGATTTCCGTGCGCGAGAAGGCAACAGAGGCGGCACAATCTACGCCAGCTGCGGTGGAGGCCCTCGATGGCCGCGTGCGCGAGCTAGAGCGTGCTCGCGTCCTGCAAGCATTGAGGGACATGGAGCGGCTAGAGGAGGACCTGGAGCAGGAGGATGAGACGAGAACCTTTGAGAGGGACAGAATGACTGAGCACGTGACCATGAAGGTTGAAGCTGTGGAGAGAAACCTGGAGATAAGCGTGAGGCGGCTGTGGATGCACATGTACGACAAGCACCAGCGGCACAAGAGCAAGTTTGACCATGTGCACTTCGAGATGGGCGACTTGCAGCGTCAGATTTCTCAGTTCGCACAGGAGCAGAAGGAGTAGCAGGCCGAGGTTATGGAAGAACTAGAGCAGCTGAGGAAGCGGGAGGAGGAGAGAGAAGGGAAGCACGAGTTGGAGGCGACGAGTTTGACTTTGATGCGGAGCTTGAGAGGGCAAAGAGGGAGCTGGAGAAGCAAGGGCTGAGGTGGTCCGAGGTGGATTGGGATGCAGAGGAGGCGGCTGTTGATGAGAAGCTTAGGAAATTCCGGGAGGGTGAAGAAGACTGCCTACCAGAGAAGGAAAGCCCTGTGAGGGCTCGTAGGGAGAGTCGTGCATCCTTGGCTGATGCATAGGAATTGAGAAGTGACACTGTTCTTGGTGCGTCTTGCTTGTATTTCTTGTCAATTTGTATTCATAAACTAAGTTAAATTTTGCAGAACTGAGCAAGTGACACAGTTCTTGGTGCTTCTTGCTCGATTTTAAGCCTAGGCACACGGGTGTCGAGTAACGGGTATCAACCCGACTGGACCCATCAAGAATGTGTCGCGAGGAACCGTTCGACAAGGGCGACTCGGCGGAGACACCCGGATACTCTCGGTCCGACGTTCTTGGATGGAGTTTGGAAGCCGAGTGATGTTTATCAGGGGGGGTTTGCAACGTCGACTGCAGCGAACTGGGTCGTCGGTGAAGAGGCATGGTCTGCGACCATTAGCACCGGTGTCAAACCCTCGTCTGCGTACAACTCATACTTTTTTTTTAATTACATTCGTGTGCCTAGTCGGAAATGTGAAACACAATTTATATTTTGCGGAAATACCCACGGCAAAAACTAAAATTGATAAGGAAAAGGGCATGAGATAACGTATTGCATTGAGGCACCGGGGACCGTTCGTTGTCTCGGTTCCGCATCGGGTTGGTAAAGAAGTACGGGCACTAGGAAAACAGTCACGAGTCCTAATCAGACGGCCGCCTGCTTTGGAACAGCATGCTCCATCGAACGGCTGTTGAATCTCCAGCCTATCCAAACGGAAAATCGTGATTGGCTGTTGAACCACACGGAGTACACGGTGCAAAAGACGGCAGAGCTGAAGGTGTGTCGGAGGGTTGACGCTAGGACCCCCCGAAGTTCCGCTGTAGGGGCTTCAGATAAGAAAAAAACATAGGTATACTAGGCTACTACGGACGCTTCTGTGAAACCATAGTTGCTGCTGTTTTTTAAACCGTCATTTTTGAAGTCTTGGGTTGCGACGAGTGGCAGACGGGTAAGTTGCGACCAAACGGGGTGCGATGCGAGCGTGTCGTGACGCGGGTCTCTCACGAACAAGTACCCGAAGGGCTCGGTTGCCCGGACGCCGAACTCTACTTGTATTCCTTGCTGATTTGTATCTATCAGTTGAGTTATACATTGCAGATTTTTGCTTGATCTCCCTGGTCCCTCCTAAAGAATGAGTTAGGAAAATTCCTTACCTTCTCTCTCTCTCTCTCTCTCTCTCTCTCTCTCTCTCTCTCTCTCTCTCTCTCTCTCTCTCTCTCTCTCTCTCTCTCTCTCTCTCTCTCTCTCTCTCTCTCTCTCTCTCTCTCTCTCTCTCTCTCTCTCTCTCTCTCTCTCTCTCTCTCTCTCTCTCTCTCTCTCTCTCTCTCTCTCTCTCTCTCTCTCTCTCTCTCTCTCTCTCTCTCTCTCTCTCTCTCTCTCTCTCTCTCTCGTTTGGCCCCTTCCCTTTCCAGTCTCTCGAGGTGAAAGCAGCTTCCAACTGACGTGTTTCAATGCAGTTAGTATTTCACTTGATACTTGACTATCGGACGGACGTGAAGAAGCAAGTTGGGAACTGTGACCAGTCACAATCTTGATCCTAGCCGCCGTATGGCTGGCTGGTTTTGTGAGATGGATCCGGAACTCGCAACTCAGAGTGAGTTTAGCGTGTACACAAAGTCGTGCCTCCAATGAAATGAGTCATTAGAAGTAATTGCACAAATCAGAGGAAAATAGCAAAGCTTTTCACGGTGTTTTCTGTGAATCAACTTAATCCTCGGACAGTGCCTGAAAGCAGGAAATCCTTCATGCCTACGGGCCATCACAAATCTGTCGGGATATGAGACGATGGAGTGGATGTTTCCAACTGCCAAAGACACTGTGTCTTTGGCTCCTGTGAGAAAGCGGCACAGGAAGCAGAGGTGGACTGCAATACAAGAGAGAAAACCCTCCTCCCACACATGTAAGACGGCAAGATGTGAAGCACAAGGAGCTCAGTGGAAGAGACAAAATGGGGTGAGAAAGAAACACAAGTGGCCACATGGCCAGAACTTGCCATTCCGATGTTCCTTGCAAAGCCATATGGAAACAGTGTTCCCTCGGATTAAGGCGTTCAAAAGGAGACTGACAGTTTGAAAGTTCCCTTTCCGGTTCCTGTGTGACTTGGGTGCAAAACGATACACTCTCGCTTGGTCGGGCGTGATCAAGAGTGTTGGAAACGCGGAATTGTTGAACAGATTTAGGCATTCAGAGTGTTTTATGGAAATGTTTGTGTATTGCAGTGATGACCTAGGCCCCCCAAACCGCGGCACATCAATGTGACCCCCCTCACATCGGCCAACCTGGCCACCGCAATGAAGGTCATGGGATGGAGGGTAGTGGGGGGTTGGAGCATGGGAGTGCAACACCAAAACATGCAAAATAACTTATTTTCATGGATAGCCAATTTCCAGACAGACATGTTTTCTCGCACTGGCTCTTACTACGGCATCTTTTGTGCCATACATCTTACTCACTACACATCATTTTGCACTGAAAAAGCTCTAAGATCTTGCCATTCACATGAAGCACAAATATGGGCATTGATCAGCTGTAGGAGCTTGTCATTTACAAGATTCACACCACCTAAGCAACTGTAATGTTCTAATAGCTTTCCATTCACATGATGCACAACTCTGGCAGGTCAAAAGCATCAATTATTGCCATCAACATGGAGCACACCTCTGGCACTGCATTGCATAGCATGATGAGTACAAGGACAACTCAGCTTCTAGAACTGCAACAGTTCAAGCATAGGAGAACATGCATGCACACAGAGCTAACGCTCAGCTCCACAGTGCCTCTTGCCGGCCCCAGCACTTGCTGCCCTTGTCTCTGCAACAGCATTGCTAGTCTTCCTCAAACTAACACCCTCTGTCTGCTTCCCAGTGCCCTTGCTGCTGCCCACTCCCTTAGCCTTCTTAGGCCCCTTGCTCTTTTCAGTTGAAGCAGAGGCAGCAGCCTGTGTGGCACCACCCTCCTCAGCAGCCGTGGCCTCCTCGGCCTCATCGCCATCCCCTGCTGCACCATCCTCACCATCCCCTGCTGCACCCTCATCCTTCGCTTCTGCTCCATCCCCCTCATCCCCCCCTCCATCCAACCCCTCTCCTGCACCATGCCCCTGAACAGTGTAAGGCATGGTCTCAACCTCCTCCCTGATACGGATGTTCTGTGCGTAGGAGGGTCCATCATCAACAAACTGTACGGGTTTCACAGCAGGTTGCTTCTCCTGCTCTCCTGCTGCCTCCTCCTCATCCTTCCCCTCCACAGAAACCTCCTCTTTCTCCTCCATCTCCTTGTCACTGCTTTGCTCCTGCACCTCTTCAACTCCCTCCTTATCCTGCACCTCCTCCTCAATCTCGCTGTTTTCCTTGTTCTTGGACTCATCAGGTACCAGGAAGTTGGGCTCACGCCTTATGCGTTCACCCTCGTAGTGCTTGCGCAGGCGGACGTTCACCCGCACCAGCCGCACGAGCGTCTTCACTGAGAGTCGGTTCCTGCGTGCTGTGTGAATGAGCTGATGCGTTGAGAAGACACGCTCACAGTCAGAACTTGAGCATGGCTGTGAGAGAAACTTGATTGAGAGTGCACGCAGGTGGGGCATGTGAGCCATGTGCAGCGATGCCCACTCAAAGGCAGGGAGCACCTTACCCAAAACCCGCGCCATGGTAGTACGGGCCTTGTCGGTGAGGCGCTTGGTGGCGATGGGCACCACCTCTACCGTCACCCGTCCAAGATGGAAGGCCTCAAGATCCCTTCTGCAGATCGTCATGGTGCTTCTGAGGTAAAAGGGCGTCCACCAATTGGGCCACACCTGCACCATGGTGACGTCACCGCCCAAGCTGTTGCCGACGTGCATAGGATGCATCCGACTTGCAGCAGCATACAATTGACACGACATGTCCTCGGTCCTGTCAGACCACCATCTCTTTGTGACAACAGCAGCACTTTGTGCTGCTATGACATTCGGTCTCACTCCTCTAATGATACCGCACCTCTTTCTTGTCACCTATCTGCGCTGGTTGATCCGATCTAGCAGCAACAGCGGCACGGGCTACAGTGTTGACCTGGCTGAACGATATGAGGGAATCATGTTGGTCGCGGCAGACTGAAGCACATCGATGTGCCATCGATGTGCCTAAAGGGGCAGTTTTCCAAAAACAAGTGAAGGAGGCACTTAAAGTGCCTAGACAGAGGGTCTGAAC
>SZWC01005506.1:68549-86416 GCA_023375785.1 Penium margaritaceum
GCATGAGAGAGAGAGAGAGAGAGAGAGAGAGAGAGAGAAAGGATTCCAAGATCACCAAGCCTAGCTGCGGAGTGAGAAGAAAGGAGGGACTTCAACTGCTATGGATGTTGTGATGACTACTATGGTAGATGATGCAGAGACAAGGTGACATGCAACATCAGTTAGGGCGACAACTGTGAGTGTGGAGACCGCAACTACCGTTGAGATGAGGACTAGAACGTGATGACTGGTTGTTTCTGAGAATGGAGTGGACGAGGCGAGCGATATAGATTGAAGCTGCTGCACTAGAGAGAGCAGTACCTGTTGTTGCGGCTGCTGCTGCTACTACATCTGCTCCAGCAGCGACCTGGGTGACTCCGTTGACTGCAGCTGCAACAAGGGGTCCCTGATCGACTGCAGTGGTGGTGCATGCCTCAATTGCTCTCCCAGAATCTTTGCTGGCAGGTGCATGTGTAGCGCGTGTGATTGCAACAAATGTAGAGGTAATGGTAGTGCTAGAAACAAGCGTTGCCTCTAGGAATTAAAGAATGTCAGAGGGTACCAATGAATCTGACTTTGAGCTAGAGACAGCTGAAGATGCACAGAGGCGAGGGGCTGAGGACCTATGAGCTGCTGCTGTGGCTGCTGGTCTCAGAAGATTTGCTGATGGTGCCGTTAAGTGGACGCGGTCACGAGGACGAGCGTTGCAGTTTAGGACAGAAGCAAGAGCAGAAGCAAAGCGGTAACGGCGACGAAAAGTGGAATGGAAGCGGAAGCGGACGGAAAGCAAAGGAATGTATTGTGGGCGCAGCACCGTAGGTGCGAGCGCTGAGGAATTGATGAGTTGAGTGGACGCAACACTTTAGAGAGAAGGACGGAAGCTTCTTCGAAGGTGCGGACGTTGCTATGAGTGACGTTAGCGGAAAAGGAATGGGCGCAGTGTGAGAGCACGGGCGCTGAGAGGCGAATGAAGGGAAAGGGACTGGAGGTGGCCCAGAGGGCAAGCCTGAAGAGGAATCCAATGGATTGATTACTCAATATGATGTAAGCAATACAAATGGGTAGTGTCCTAGCCTAGCGCGCTTTGTCGAGCGGGCACAAAAGTAAGGTGGCGACTCGGGCTGGAGAGAAGGAGGAGTGCCTCGAGACCATGATGCGGCTTTGTTAGCCGTACGCATAGGGGAGTTACGTGCGCAGGGGCGATTTATGCAGGTGCATTCTCCTTGACCGTTGTTGTACGAAACTGTTGGCTCGGTCTTGGCGAGGCTCGCACGTTGGTCGGTCGTGAGACCGTTTGCACATTGGTTGTCTCTTCGGAGATGAACCCGCACCATCACTCTTTATCTGCTCAGTGGCTGCACCCCTTGAACCGATCTCCGAGATAATGTCCGACACCCCCCTTAGATCGGGAGAGGGGTGCAAGCCTTGAAGGGCAATGTTGGGAGTGTTGCTTCTGGAGGGGAACAACACAGAGAGAGCTTGGGAGGTTTTGGAGGTGGTGGTTGCTTCAGCACCAGGTTGTAGAGTGAGGAGAGAAATCCTGGCCTGTGCAGTAGTTTCTGGGCAGAGATAGTAAGTGCTGTAGAAGAAGGGGTTTCGGTCAGTGCTGCAGGGGCAGTGTTGGCATGTTGGCTGTGACGTGGGTCAAGCTTGCAGTAGGAAGCAGAACGGTTTCTGTCACACACCCATATAGTTCTTGGACTCAGGACGTACTTGGGTTTACGCAGGTTGTGAGCAGTGATAACTCTGCGAATGCAAGCCGTCCAGATCTGAGAGGTCATGTGGTGCTCCTTCATGAAGGGATCTGCTTCCTTCAGTAGTCGGTTGGCAAGATGTTTACTGTGGGCGGGGGCTGTGGTAAGCAGTGTTCCGTGGGTTGCACAGTAGTTGGTGAGGAAGGTGTGAAGGGGTGCATGAGCAGTGTTGTAAAGAATGAGGTGAGGCGGTCTGTCAAAGTGCTTGGTCTGTTGCCGTAGCCAATCCCTGAGGGCAGGAACTGCTCCTGCCAATGTGCAGAGAGAGAGGACATTGCAGTGCTGGGAGAATTGATCGTGGATGAGGAGAAAGTGGTTGTGTTGGACAGTGGAGTATGCGGATGGAGGTTGAATGAGTGCGATGTGCAGAGAGTCAAAGCTGCAGAGAGAGGTGTGAGAGGAGAGAGGAGGAGGAGAGGACACAGTGTACATCTCAAGACCATACTCCTCGGATCCAATCTCAGTCACAGGCTCAACAACTCCTATCATGTTGTTAGGAGCGGGATTAGCAGCAGCAAAAACAGCAGGAGAGAGAGGTGCTTCCATGTTTTTGGCTGGGGTTGAACGCCAGCTTGAGCTTCCCATCCGGTTGCAGTAGCGCTGTTGACGTTCTTCTGCCCAGTTGGGTTGCTCACCGTAGGTTTTGCCGGGATTCTGGTCCAGCCATTCATCGGCAGCACAATGATCGCAGACGTGCGGCAGGTGGTTGCGGCGGCCACATTTGGTCCCTTTAAGGGGGCCATGGCAGATGGTGTAGGAGCAAGGGGGGAAGCGGTTGATCAAGCAATTTTCAGTGGTGGCGGCCATGGTCTCAAAGGAGTTGGTGGCAATGGAGGTTTCACGAGCTTGCTTGGCAACGTAGTCTTGTTCTGCTGCCATGAGCTTAGGACTGATGACAGCGATGATCAGCTGGTCGACAGGGAGTTGCAGCAGGAGTTGATGGATGATATCATATAGACCAGGAAGGCTGGAGATGATGTCGGTGCAGACAACAGAAGGCGGAAGGTCAATTTTCATTTCTTTGAGGTCGCGGGCGATGGTGGTGACAGCAGCGATGTAGCTGTCCATGTTGGTGTAGGCAGCCAAGGGCACGGAAAAGAGTGACATGATTTTGATGCCACAGGCGGTGGAGGTGTTGTTGTTGAAACGGTCTTCAAGGGCCTTCTAGACCTCGTGAGTCTTGGAGCCAAGGGTGCGAATGTCGTCATGCAGCTCCTGGGAGGAGGTGGTCATGATTGTCATGAGGGCGGTGCTGTTGGCGACATCCCAGGAGGCGCGGGTGATGGTGGATGTTGCAGTGGTGGTACCAGCGGCAGGTGAGGATCCAGCAGGAGCGGAGGATGAGGATGCATTCTGAGCAGGATTGGATACGGATCCACCAGATGGGTCTCCTCCTGAGGCAGCTCCAATTGTAACAGTTGTGGCGGCGGCATCGGGTGGTTCCACCCCGGTGTCGGTGTTGGTGAGCAGGTGTTTGAGAATGACTCCCTCAAAGTTTTGAGTACCGAAGAAGAGAGACACCAAGTAGCTCCACAGCTTGTAGTTGCTGGTCCCGTCCGGCTTCACAGTGAGCTTGGGGAGACCAGACAGAGTGAGGGCGAAGGCCATGATGTAATTGACGTGGAGGCAGCAGCAAACTGATGGTGAGATAGCAGAGGGCGGCTCGCGATAGCAGCGCGAGATGGCGGAACAAGATAATGACAAGGATGATGTTGATGATGATGATGATGATGATGATGATGATGATGATGATGATGATGATGATGATGATGAGCAGATGAAGAGATGATAAGTGATAAAGGGCAAACAATTGGGTGCAGGGACAAAACCTTGTGCGCAAGAATGGCAGAGATGACGGCAGAGGAGCGGAAGCTGCTGCTGAGGAGGAGGAGTAGGCGCAGGGACAAAACCACGTGCGTGGAATGGCGGAGATGATGGTGGAGGAGCGAAAGCTGCTGCTGATGAGGAGGAGTGAGCACAGGGGCAAAACCACGTGCGTGGATTCACCAGGAGGAAGTGGAGTGGTGCTGCCACAACACCTTGGTCAGAATACGCGCTGCCACCGCAGTTCTTCTGGCAACCACGATTCTTCGAGGTGGAGAAGCTTGATTGAAGTGGAAGTGGGTGTGGCCGAGCGGCAAGCATGAAAGAGCCAGGTGTGTCACTTGCGCTCTGATACCATGTCAGAAGATTTGCTGATGGTGCCGTTAAGTGGACGCGGTCACGAGGACGAGCGTTGCAGTTTAGGACAGAAGCACGAGCAGAAGCAAAGCGGTAACGGCGAAGAAAAGTGGAATGGAAGCGGAAGCGGACAGAAAGCAAAGGAATGTATTGTGGGCGCAGCACCATAGGTGCGAGCGCTGAGGAATTGATGAGTTGAGTGGACGCAACACTTTAGAGAGAAGGACGGAAGCTTCTTCGAAGGTGCGGGCGTTACTATGAGTGACGTTAGCGGAAAAGGACTGGGCGCAGTGTGAGAGCACGGGCGCTGAGAGGCGAATGAAGGGAAAGGGACTGGAGGTGGCCCAGAGGGCAAGCCTGAAGAGGAATCCAATGGATTGATTACTCAATAGGATGTAAGCAATACAAATGGGTAGTGTCCTAGCCTAGCGCGCTTTGTCGAGCGGGCACAAGAGTAAGGTGGCGACTCGGGCTGGAGAGAAGGAGGAGTGCCTCGAGACCATGATGCGGCTTTGCTAGCCGTACGCATAGGGGAGTGACGTGCGCAGGGGCGATTTCTGCAGGTGCATTNCACGGGCGTTGAGAGGCGAATGAAGGGAAAGGGACTGGAGGTGGCCCAGAGGGCAAGCCTGAAGAGGAATCAAATGGATTGATTACTCAATAGGATGTAAGCAATACAAATGGGTAGTGTCCTAGCCTAGCGCGCTTTGTCGAGCGGGCACAAGAGTAAGGTGGCGACTCGGGCTGGAGAGAAGGAGGAGTGCCTCGAGACCATGATGCGGCTTTGCTAGCCGTACGCATAGGGGAGTGACGTGCGCAGGGGTGATTTCCGCAGGTGCATTCGCCTCGACCGTTGCTGCATGAAACTGTTGGCTCGGTCTTGGCGAGGCTCGCACGTTGGTCGGTCGTGAGACCGTTCGTACATTGGTTGTGTCTCTTCGGAGATGAACCCGCACCATCACTCTTTATTTGCTCAGTGGCTACACCCCTTGAAGCGATCTCCGAGATGATATCTGACAGCTGGTGCCGGCCCATCATTAATGGCACGCTGACTCTGCCGACGCAGTCTTTGTGCAACTTGTGGGCTTACAGAGAATAGGAGAGACCGTGGATCCCGTTGTGGTCCTGTGGCTGGTGCGTTTTGCGTTGTCAGCGAGTCGTCCTAGGCCGATTGACAGTACGCGGCATACTAAGCAGCGTCCTGCCACTCGTGGTTAGCGTCGTACTTAGCGGTCGTAGTCCTTGCCGGGGTAGTACCCTGGGTAGCAGTGGTGAAGACGCGACCACACCTCACGCCCCGCTCTCTCCTCAGGGTAGGCGACCTCGTTTTTGATGTGAGCACGTTCACCCGTAGCCGTAGGTGAGGTCGGGATTGGTTGAGGGTGAAGTAGTGATGCCAAGGTGCCTGCTATCGAGCTACCTTGTTGGGACGCAACTTACCACACAGAAGATACTGCTATGGTGGTGACTGAGTTTGATGCATAGGAGGCAGTGCATTGTTCAATGCCACTACTGCTGCTCTTGTTGCTTCTGCTGCTGATTCTGTCTCTGCTGCTATTATCAGTTCTCGTGCTTGCATATTGACAGTGGCAGCTCAAACATGTTGCTTGGCTGCTACTGCTGTTCTGGCCGCCTTCGGCAATCGGGATCAATGAGGTCCCAGGGCACAGAAAGGCTGCAGAAGAGATGGCAGGAGCAATCCTGTGCAGGCCTGATGCTTCGGGCAGTGCTGCTGCTGCTGCAGAGGCAACTGTTCAAGCAGGTCTCTCGTGCCATCGAAGAGACGGCGAGTGGTGCTTTCCAGGTGCTGTTCCCATGTTTTCCGCCTATAGTGGGAAGGACTAATGAGTATCTGAGGCTCAGAAGACCGCAGAGAAGACTGCAAGAGCAATGCCAACACGGATTCAATGCTCCAGTAGTGCTATTGCTACTGCAGAGGCAACTGTTGAATTGGTGTTCAGGTGCCATCAAAGAGAGAGTGGGTGGTGCTGCACAGCTGATGCTGCATGCTGTCCGCTTGTAGTGGGCAGGGCCAACGAGGTTCTGAGGCTCAGAAGACTGCCAAGGAGGCAACAAAAGGAATTCCAGCGCAAATCGAATGTTGCGACAGTACTGCTACTGTTGCAGAGGCAGCGGTTGAGGCGGCGATTGCAGGGGTAGATCTGCGGCTGCAGCTGTCGTGCGTTCAGTGACAGTGGCAACTTGCACGTACTGCTTGGCTGCTGCTGCTGTGATGTCCCCCTTCAGTGAGCGGGACCAATGAGGTCCCGAGGCTGAGACAGCCGCTGAAGACACGGTGGAAGCAATGCCTACGCAGGTCTGATGTTACGGGAAGTGCTGTTGTACTTGCAGATGCGGCATCTGTGGTCTTCCTAACAAATTATGCGGGTGCAAGTGCACGTCGTGGGATGATGCCGAGCAAACAAAGAAACAGAGTCGATAGATTGGACCCAAGTGATCGCGGGTAGATACCGCGGGCGAAGCTACTCCTGCAAAGTAAGCAACTGAATGGCTCCGGGCTGTTGAGCGACTGCAAAAACGTGGAAATGGGCCCCGCCCTGGATCAAGGGTGAGGAGGATGTAAGCTTCTTCTTATGCGGAAGGAGTGTATCTCCCTGCTCCGATACCAATAAGCAATAATGGGTTGTTGGTGTAGTAAACATGGTACAGCAAGAGAGCAAGGACATGCGACTACGCCATGGAACGGGAGCAAGATCATTATTCAGGAGAAACCGGACAAGGGAAGAAATGACGGGAGTCGTAGGACGGAGGACTGATAGCCGTTGGTTGACCGGGCCACCCAGGTGAGGTGATTGACATGGGGCCATGCCGCCAGCCTGGGAACAAACCAGACCAGTCGGCCAACATGCGGCTGGTGGTTTCTCACACCCCAAAAAACACCGTGCATGTGGTCATGTAGGATTAGCAACGTAACATCAGTACGCAACAATCCTAACTAAGCATACAACATAGTTAACCACATCGACCACGAGCGTACGTGGATGCATGCTTCCCTATAACGTGTTGCTCCAATCTATGCTAAGAAGAAACAAAGCATGTTATGCTGAATACAGCAATCAAGCTCTTTAGCACAGCTGGGCAAAATGCTGTGGGTGCCACTCTTCCACTCAGCTCAGATCCCAGGAATGAGTGGTCCATCTTATGTCCGCCAAGAGTTTCACTTCAGTTGACTCACCTGCAGTGATTGTGTGTGGATGTGTGTGTGTGTGTGTGTGTGTGTGTGTGTGTGTGTGTGTGTGTGTGTGTGTGTGTGTGTGTGTGTGTGTGTGTGTCTGTCTGTGTCTGTATGTGTGTATGTATGGAGGGGTGAACACAGTCAAGAAGTTACTTCTGTGTGTTACACCCATTACCAACACCAGGGTGTGATATGATTTGTCCCCGTCTCTTTATATAGCTTACTGTGACCACTTGGCCGTGTCCATGCTCGTGCAGATCCCTGTTGCGGACCCAACTGACGCCGGAGCACCGACGGGTGGTGGCTCCACCCACCAGTAGCTGCCAGACAGCTGCCACGACGTCCCGGGTGCTTGCTATGGTGTTCTGCAGATTTTCTACAGTTGCTAGAGTTTTTTTCCGTGGACTAGCTCTAGAGCGTAATTGGCATGATTTGCATTTTCTGTCCACTGATCGATTTCGGACCTGTACGTGTCACCATTCGCAGCATCCGGCTTGAGATTCTACACCTCTAAGTTCAGACGATGTTGTGTTCAGATGCTTGTGCGTGGAGTTACGGCCAAAACAGTGGTTTTTGGTCGGTTCTAAGACAACCTGACACTGCCGCGTGTGTCACCCGCCGTGCGCCACGACAGGTTTTTATGCTGTGTGCTTGTCAAGTGTCCACTCTCTCTGTATCACAAAGCTATTGGAGCTTACAAGACTTTGCCCGGCTCCCTAGCCTAACTCTTGCTATTTCTTGCACCTGCTTGCTTGCTAGTGCGCCAGCGGACTGTACTGTATCGCCACGTCAGCAGCAGCAAGGCTAGGAAGCTTCCTAGCAGTTTGTTTCGATATCATAACAGTGAGACCTCTCTTGGTGAGCTGCGCCGAAGAGACATATCACCGGCAGCAGCAGTGAGAGTCACGGCCGCAGCCGTATCATTGGACCTGTTGCTGCAAACGTTGGTAGTAGAGACGCTCACCTGACGTAAGCAGCAGTGGCGCCATCACGCAACCACCACCACCGTAGCAAGATGAGCTGCAGTAGTGACAAGCTATAACAGCCACACTGAGCAGTAGCAGCAGCACCGGGCAGCAGCGCCAGCACCGGGCAGCAGCGCCACCCTATTTAGTTACGGCCAGTGATACAACATAAGGGCAGAAGCTGCTCGTAGCAGCTACTCGCAGCTCGTAGCGGCGGCTACAAACTGCGGCAGCATGCAGCAGCAGCAGCAGCGAGCAACGGCAATGGAAGCGGGAAGCAGCAGCAGTAGTAGCCGCAGGCAAAAGCAGTAACGCGATGACAATAGCAATAGCATTGCAGCTGCTATAGCTGCTGTTGTTGCGCACAGCAACAACAGGAGCAGCAGCAGCATTTCAGCAGCTGCAGCAGCTATAGTAGCGGAGCCACAACACCAATGGCCGTAGCAGTAATAGTTCTACACAGCAGCAATCACAGCTGCTGCAACATTGCTGCACAACACTAATGCGCAAGAGCTTTTCTGTGTAGTTGCACAGCCACGCAAGGGACTGAGGAGTTCCCCCTTCCTTTTCTTTTCATTCTTCACGCGGAGTCCGCGTGACTTCCAAACAAACAAAAAGAGAAGGCAGCTTCACTTACATAACTTACGCTAGAGTTTTTTTATGCTAGCACTTTTTTTGCTAGCGTATTCTTGCTGATGTCATCGTCAGATTTGCTGACATCAGCATATCATTACTCGGGGTCAAAACGTCATTTTATGCTGGCGTGTCAACTCTCTAAAAAAACAATTTCGGTTTCTTGATCCAAAAACTTTCGCTTTCTGACCCAAACTGAGCGGCCCCATGGTGTCGGTTTGTGACTGTGGTAAGGACCTTGCAGACCCCTCCCTCTCCTCAGGCGTCATAAGCCTACGGTCACAGTCACTCTCAATCGATGAGCTTCATCGGGCGTAGGATGAGATGCGCCGCCAGCAGCTACATCAGACCGACGTGCCACAAGAGATCACGGATTTACTGAGAGGATGTCCAGGAGATTCACAACAGACGTAAGGACGATCCACTAGAGCAGTATCATCTTTTTGGTAGTTTTCGTGTCCTACCCTACAACCTTCTCGTCGTCAGCAGCAGCCACTACGTTCAGCGACGTTTACCTTTGGTGGTGATTCTCTCAATGGTGGTCTCCTTATACATCTTCCACCATCTCTCGAGCTTGAAGTCGCCCTCCCCACGGAGTAGCGGCCTAAGGACTTTGAGACACCTTCACCTTGCAATGACAGCGACAAGGGCTTTGAGTGTTGGGAGACCCTATTTCGGGTGTGGGCCGACTCTAAGGGTGTCTAACCCTACTACCACAGCCAGTACCAGACACGTGATTCTCACCAGGCATGGATAGCAGCGAGAGCGATGCACGGTCTTCTGTACGCCATGCCACATGAGACCGTGGTCGATTTCCGCCCCTTCCTTGGTGAGATCAGGATTGGGACTAGAGCAGACCCATGTCACGGCTAGGAGTTTGCATTGACACTACTTGCTGCAGAGACCCCTTTCACGAGGGCGGCTCGCCTGTGTCAGATCCACTTCCTCCGTCCAGGTCTTACAAAGCTCGTGCCTGACTACTAGCGATGCCCCATGTGTCTGTATACGCACCTTGGGACTGGTGGCAGGACGCAGCTGTGGACCCTTGGCACCATCATGATGGGGGCGCATCTAGACCACGTGAAGCTCTTCACGGGCTTTGACTGAGTGGCCCTCTCCGAGTTGTCTAATTCACTTCACTTGCTTCCTTGGGCTCATCACTAAATTCTCCAGGCGACATCAGCTCATGAGGCCTTGTCGCCCATCAGCAGAGTCCACTTGTTCTAGTAGTGACTACGATTCCTCTGACCCTTTTTTCCCAGTTCGCAAGTCCTACCTCTACCATTTCCTCACCCTCTCTCCCAAGCGGCCAGGCTCAAGATATCATAGTGAGCGCACAGGGGAAGAAGGGAAAGCAGAAACGTAGTAAGGAGAAGCAGCAGTAGCAACAGCTCTTGGCGAGTAGTAGCAGTGGATGCTCTATTCTATACTGTAAGTACAGGAGTACTCACCGCTACACAGAGTGCCAGTAGCCCCTCGACTGGAGCAGCATTATGCGCAGCCTCCAGGCGGCATACACACAGCCAATGTCTTCCGACGATGCATGGGCGCATCACGTCACGACTACGACAGCAACAGGCACCATCACTTCTCCACATGGCAGCGCTGATGAGGCTCTCACAATCACGGAGCTTTGCCAACAGCTGGCACCTTGTACTTAGGGAGGTGTGAGTGTGGTGTCACAGCCGTGTAGTCCACAGACAACTTGTCCTGCTGTATTCATTGCCACTGATGACGTTTTTGAGGAAGTTGAGTCGGCTCGTGATTATGATGGACTTGACAGTACTAACTGGCTTGACAAGTCACATATTTGTATTGGTGATTGTTGTTTTGAATCCTTTGCTGAGCATCTAGTAGAGGAAGAATGCTCTGTGGCCTATTCTTCTGGGTCAATGATAGGTCGTGAGGTGAGCGACACTTGGATCATTGACTACGGGGCCTCCCACCACATGATGAGCCATCGTAGTGACTTTGTGGTGCTGGGTCCCGTTGCGTCAATTCGGTCCGTTTGCTGAGGGTCTGGTCATTCATTGCCCATCCAGGGTGTCAGGGTGGTGCGTTTGATGGTCTACCTGACTCCTTGTATATTTCTGATGTGCTCTTTGTTCATGCTCTTGAGCTCAACCTGCTCCCTGAGGAGCACTCCGCTGACTCTGCCACTGTGACTGCTCTCGATACTCGTGCCGTTGTTCTTCGCGCCTCAGTTGTCGATGACCTGTATCATGTGTCTCGTTCCAATTCCTCTGCCTCCTCTCCTTCCTCTGTATGTGCACATGTGTTTGTCACAGGTGTTCTCTCTTAAGAACACCATCGCTNGGGTGTCAGGGTGGTGCATTTGATGGTCTATCTGACTCCTTGTATATTTCTGATGTGCTCTTTGTTCATGCTCTTGAGCTCAACCTGCTCCCTGAGGAGCACTCCGCTGACTCTGCCACTGTGACTGCTCTCGATACTCGTGCCGTTGTTCTTCGCGCCTCAGTTGTCGATGACCTGTATCATGTGTCTCGTTCCAATTCCTCTGCCTCCTCTCCTTCCTCTGTATGTGCACATGTGTTTGTCACAGGTGTTCTCTGTTAAGAACACCATCGCTTGCTACATCGTCGCCTTTGCCATGTGAGCTCGGACACTGTGTCCAAGCTTGTTCGGACCCAGCTAGCCCTCGATCTTGATGCGGCTTCCTTCGAGAAGTCGCCCAAGACCGTCTGCCTCTTATGTACTTCGGGTAAGATGCATCTCTCCACTTACCTTGACTCTACTTTTCGGGCACTGCGTCTGCTTGAATTGGTCCAATCGAACCTTCTTGGTCCCTACCCTGTCGAGTCTCTCTCAGATCGGGATGATATGTCCTCACCCTGATAGATATGTCCTCACCATGATAGATGAATTTACCTGAATGAGGTGGGTCTACAGCCTCCACCACAAGAGCAATGTTGCCTTGGCAGTTTGCCTGTGGCTGGTGATGGCTGAGCGCCAGTCTCATCAGACCCTCCACATGTTTCGCTCAGATCGTTGTCGTGAGTTCTTAGATGAGATGGACACCTTCTTTGTTGAGCGCAGTATCTTTCACCAACTCTCTTTCCCTGCTAAACCGTAGAAGAACAGCGTGTCTAAGCGTTGGAATTGCACAATGGAGGATGTGGTCAGTGCCATGCAGTCTGAGTGCGGTCTTCCATAGTCCTTTCCATTTAATGGGTTTTCATACATGACGTGGGTGTGGAACCACCTACTGCACGGTCCTCTTCTGGACCATGTGGCATTGTACGAGTTGTGGTTCGACCATCGCGCTGACCTCCGTCTTGCTCGCATTTGGGGGTCCCTCGCATGTATCTGGTACACCAAGGACCAGCAGGGGTCCCAGGTCTCGCCTCGGGGTTGCATGTGTGCCTTCCTCGGTACTTTTTTGTGGTCGAAAGCCAGGTGCTTCCGAAACCCCGCTTGTGACCGCATTGTCAAGTCTCGAGACACTATCTTCTTTTGCACTCTCACTTGCCGCAACCTATCCAGCATTCTTTCATTGGCCACCAATCACGTACCCACCTGTGTGGCTTCTCGGTGGATGGGGGAGTCTAGACCTAGGGATGGGTCCGTCTGGGCCTCCTGGCCTGTTCAAGGTTGTTGCTCACCACGTCTGGGAGCTACACTATATCGATGTGAACAACGTGTTCCTCCACCGCACCTCAAAGGAAGAGATCTACATAGTTTAGTAATCAGTTTTTGAGGTTGGTAACGAGGTCTGGTGCTTGTGCAAGGCCTTGTACGGATTGAAACAATCACCTAGGTGCTCGAACTAGGAGATCATCAACACACTGAGACGTTCCGGTTACGTGCAGAGTGATGCCGGCTCATCCCTATTTTGCAGACGGACAGTTGAGAGCTTCACCACCATTTTGGTCTATGTGGACGACCTCCTGAGTGCGTCTCCTTCTATGGAGGTCATGAAGGAGGCCAAGGTAGTCCTTCAGGCTACTTACATGATGAATGACCTTGGTCCTGCAGCTGTGTCTCTCGGGATGGAGATCGGACGCAATCATCAGCGGCAGACACTCTTGTTGCATCAAGCACTTTACGCCTGCGTTGTGGGGGAGTGGTTTGCTGGCCTCCTTGGTGCAGTTCCCACAGCCTCCACCCCCATCACACCAGACGTACCGGATGGTCTGAAGGTAGATGATCGAGCACAGCTGACGGAGATGATGGACGTGAGTCTGTATCTGCGCCTCATTGGCTCTTTGATGTACTTGGCCACTACCACATGACCCGACATTGCCTTCGCCGTCAATCTCCTTGCAGAGTTCTTGCAATGTCCTCAGGCGAGAGCCCTTCATGGCGTTGTACGAGTGGTGTGGTACGTGGTTTCCACGCCAGATCTTGGACTCCACTTTCAACCGCAGTGTTTGGTGGTAGTCGACGGCTACACAGACATCGACTGGATGTGGAACACTGATGGGCATAGTCAGACATGTTACGTGTCCCTGCTATGCAGCACCGTTGTGCCATGACAAAGCGCCATGCAGGGCTGTATTGTACGTAGCTCATTGAAGGCTGAGTATGTTGCACTGGGGGCTGGGGCTGCTGAGGCGGTGTGGCAGCAATGTCTGTTTCGTAAACTGTGACAATCTGTGCCTTATGTTTTTCTACGTTCTGACAACCAGAGTGCTCTTTCCATCACAGAGAATTCTTGTGTGTTTCATGCCCGCATGGAGCACATTGCTATTGAACATCACTTTGTACGTGATCTTGTGCAGCGACAGGAGATCTCTCTCATCTGGATCGGCACGGAGATGCAGCGGGCTGAATTCCTGACCAAGGCCCTAGCGCACTGAAAGATCATGGTGGCCATTTGTTTTGTTGGGCTTTGCCCCTTACCTGAGAGTGGCTAAGAGTGGGATGTGTGAGCATGGACTGTTGAGCATCTCATTGCGCACTTGTACTAGTTCTGCACGTGTATGGACATGTATGGACTTGCGTATCATCAGGTCATGGGAAAGTGTTTTGATGTGAGTTGTCCCCATGTGCTTGTACAGCTTACTATGACCACTCGGTCGTGTCCATGCTCGTGAAGATCCCTGATGCAGATCCAACAAGTGCCGGTGCACCAACGAGTGGTGGCTCCACCCACCAACAGCTGCCAGATAGCTGCCACGACGTCCCGGGTGTTTGCTAGGGTGCCTTATAGTTTTTCTACAGCCGTTAGAGCTTTCTCGGTGGACTAGCTCTTGAGCCTGATTCGCATGTTTTACATTGTTTCTCTACTGATCGATACCGGAGTTGTGTGTGTGACTAGTCATAGCATTCAGCTTGAGATTTCGCATCTCTAAGTTCAGACGATGTTGCTTTTGGATTTTCTGTGCGCAAAGTTATGCCCAAAATAGTGGTTTTGGGCCGGTTTTTAGGACAAACTGACACTACCGCGTGCGCCACCCGCCATACGCCGCGGCAGGTATTAATGCTGTGTGCTTGTCAGTTGTCCATTCTCTCTTCAATACTAAGCTATTAGAACTTATGAGACTTTGCCTATTGTTGGTTTGTGTGGCTTCCATCCGTCACGACCGACGCCGATGGATTATCCATGTACCCCACGTTGGTAGTATGGGGTAGAGGAGAGCATGACAACACGACGGACCTCCGAAGTGTCCCGAGACTTCTTCAGCACCTACGATACCACCAGCGAGACGCGGTCGATGCGTTCCGACAGCCTTGTTGGCTTGTCGGGAGCTAGGAATCTCTTCTCCGTGGATTGAGACCCGCGCACCCGGTGGACTGTACCGGTGCGACGCGGAGACCCGATGACCGTAGTAGTGCTTCCAATGTTCAGAAAGCCCTTTGTGATGTCTAGATACTGATTTTGAGTGTTTCTAGCATTGCTAGAAACAGTCTAGATATTGATTTTGAGTGTTTTCTCGGTGGTCCAGACCCAGGCACTCGGAGAGCTATTCCGGTGCCTCAAGGAGACCACCTTTGTTGTTCACGTGGTCTCTGCAGTGTGCTCTTCCCACTGACTCGTTTGGGCTCAGCGGGGGTGAAAGGGCCCGATGCGGCTAGCTGCTGGCGCCCCTCCATAAGCCCGCTAGGGGCTCATTTGTATTCTCCTCCCTTGTTCTTTCATATTCTACGTTCTAAACTTAGCCAAATTCTTGCCGTTTTGCAACGCACTAACACTCAGAGCTCATGTTCGTGTTTGCATGGGCATGCGTGCCGTAATGATTTCCAACTTGGTATCAGAGCATATGGGGTTTGTGAGCAGTAGAAGCAGTAGTAGTGGGCGGAATGCAGAGAGAAGACGCCACGTGGTGCTACGCTGGTAGCAGCGGGAGGGAGCGGGAAGTGAGTGTAATTGAACGCCACATGGGCGGTGAGCTGCGCATAGTAGCAGTAGCGGTTGCGGTAGCAGCAGTAGGAGACACAACACTAGCAGCAGCAGCAGCGGCAGCTACTGTGCCGCACAGCAGGAGCAGTGGCGGCAGAGTAGCCGCTCACAGCAATAGCAGCAGCGGCAGCAACTGCTGCAGCAGCAGCGACGGGTGGCAGCATTCACAGTAGTTGTGCTTGCGGCTTTAGCTGCAACAGCGGCAGCTGTTATGCCACGCAGCAATAGTAGCAGCAATGGCGGCAGCAGCAGCGGCGTACAACAATAGCAGCAGCGGCGGCAGCAGCAAGCAACAGTAGTATTGGCGGCGCACAGAAGCAAGTTGTAGAAGCAGCGGTGGCACGTAGTAGCAGCAGTAGCAGCAGTGGCGGCAACAGTAAGTAGCAGCTGCTGCGTAGAGTAGTAGCAGCAGTAGTAACGAAAGTCAATCCTGCCACACGCTACATACCTTCTGCTCGGATCGCGGCGGCGAGTTCCTTGGCGAGATGAACTCCTTTGCTGAGCACGGGATCTTTCACCAGGTCTCCGCTCCTGCTACCCCCCAACAGAACGGTGTATCTGAGCACTGGAATTGCACCATGGAGGATGCGGTTTGTGCCATGCGGTCTGAGTGCGGTCTCCCGGAGTCTTTTGTCTTTGAGGGTTTCGCCTACATGACTTGGGTCTGGAACTGCCTCCCGCACGGTCCACTTTCGGACCATATCACACCGTACGAGCTCTGGTTTGGACACGGTGCTGACCTTCGTCTCGCTCGCGTCTGGGACTCCCTGGCCTCCGTGTGGTACACCGAGGACCAGCTGGGGTCCAAAGTCTCACCTCGGGGCCGCTTGTGTGTCTTCATAGGCATTTCCCCGCGGTCGAAGGCCTGGCGCTTCTGGGACCCTACTCGTCATTGAGTCCCGCGACACGCTGTTTTTTAGTCTCTCACCTACCGAGACTTGACTTCGATCATAGCGCTCTCTGCCACCCATGTTCCTTCCTGTGAGGGTTCTCGGCGGATGGGGGAGACTTCCACGCCAATGAGCATCCCTCATCAGGCGGATGTGTCCGCTCGAGCCCCCTCTCGATCTCCGGCCCTTGATGATTTGGCGATCATTGCCGTTGGTCCAGGGATCTTGCCCGTCCAGCCTTTTTCACACCCCACAGGTTCCTCTGTTCCCACGACTTCCACGCCTCCTTCTGCACCAGCACCTGCGTCTGCTGGCACCCCTCTTTTTGTATGTGATCCAGCCTCGCCCACTCCCGTTCCTATGTCGGCTGATACTCCTGCCTCAGTGTCAGGTCTAGTCTTGCCTGCCCAAGCTGTCACACCCAGCCCCGTGTTCCCCACACACGCATCTCCTCGCATGTCATCTCCGGCTGCCTCGTCTCAGCCCTCACCAGTTGCGGTCGCATCTGTCCCTGAGCCTGAGGTGCGTCCTTCCACCTCAGGTTACTCCCATGAGCCCGGTGGCCATCTTCGACCATTGGATTCTGGAGCTCAGCGAGCGTCGGGCCCCGGACTCGGGCGATCCTCTCGCAGCATCGCGAGTGGTGACCCCGACACAAAGGCCCTAGGCCTGAGTGTCCGCACTTAGCTCATACAGGTACATCCAGAGTGCCTTGTAGGGCACGACCTCGTCACTCGCGAGTTCCATATCGCCTGTGACGCAACAGCTGATCTCGTGGTCGTCAGGCTTGACACTGAGGCGTATGCACTTGCCACGCACAGTTCTCCCTCTTTGGCGCCCGACCCGGGCACACTGAGGGAGGCTCGCTCATGACAAGATTCTCACACTTGGCGTGCTGCCTGCGAGGATGAGCTTCGCGCTATCCGAGAGCACAGAGTCTACGAGCTTGTCGACCTTCCTCCTGGGAGGAAGGCTATTCAGGTCAAGTGGGTCTTTCACAACAAGGTGAAGCCGGGTGGCTCACTGGAACGCTACAAGGCCCGCTTGGTCATCAAGGGTTACTCTCAGATTGAGGGAGTCGATTACACCGACACTTTTGCTCCTGTTAGCTACATGACCTCAGCTTGAGCTCTGTTCGGTGTAGTGGCTCAGCATGATTGGGAACTACACCAGATGAATGTGAACAATGCGTTCCTCCATGGCTCTTCAGATGAGGAGACTTACGTGGCTCAGCCACCGTTTAAGGACGGTGACAAGGTTTGGCGCTTGCGCAAGTCCTTGTACAGCCTCAAGCAGTCTTCGTAGTGTTGGAACCGGGAGATCACCAGCACTTTGACTCGTGCAAGATACGTACAGAGTGAGGCAGACCCCTCTCCGTTCATCCTATCGACACCCGAGCAGTTCACCGCCATCCTGGTCTATGTCGATGACCTTCTGATCGCGTCTCCGTCCCTGGAGGGCGTTAAAGAGGCCAAGGCTGTCCTGCGGACTACCTACAGGATGAAGGACCTCGGTCCTGCATCGGTGTTTCTCGGTATGGAGATCGTGCGAGATCGTAGACATCGGACATTGTTGTTGCATCAGGCCCGATACGCACGAGTCGTGGGGGAGCGCTTTAGCGATCTCCTCAGTGCAGTGCCCTTCGCTTCCACACCTCTCACACCCGATGGGCAGGATGCCCTGAAGGTGGATGATCCTACACAGCTGGGGGAGACAGTGGACGTGACCTTGTACCTCCGTCTCATCGGATCTCTGATGTACCTGGCCACTACCACGCGTCCTGACATCGCGTTCGCCGTCAACCTCCTCGCTTAGTTCTCGCAGGCTCCACGTGCGAGAGCCCTTCATGCGGCTATGCGAGTGGTGCGGTACGTGGTCTCCACGCCGTACCTCGGACTCTGTTTT